>MU383994.1:0-97558 GCA_022495065.1 Xylaria telfairii | reverse complement strand
ATAAACTATATTATAAATTATATTATAAACTAATATTATAATATTATAATATTATATTATAAATTATATTATAAAATATATTATAAATTATATTATAAAATATACTATAAATTATCTTGTTAACTAATACTATAATGCTGTAGTGTTATATTTTAAACTATATTATAAACTATATTATAAATTATACTATAAATTATACTATAAACTAATACTATAGTGCTATAATATTATATTTTAAACTATACTACAAACTATATTGTAAATTATACTACTAACTACATGAACTATAATAGCAAAGCGGTATAATATGGCATTATATTATACCAAGAAAGTTACATTAAAAAAAAAAAAGCTATATAAAGTAGGTAGGTGGCGGGTTAGCGGAAAACGATTAACCGCGCACTATATTAAGAGGCACATTAACGATCGCAGGGAACTCCGAAGCGGCTTGGTGCTCCCAATATTAGTGGAAATGCGGAGGTGCGGAGATAGGATGCAGATGGTATAGGGCGCGGGAAAGTAATCACTATCTTCACTACAGAATGTATCTTGGTTCAATCCACTCACACACGAAGACCTAGTATACCAAGATGGCCGAGCCATATATGATGTGGGTGGGTGGCCAAGATGTGCCTGGAAAGGGTGAGCTGTACGACATCGGTGAACCCACGATGCTCCGCAGAACAACTACTAACCGTCTGCCGGCAGCATACCAGTTGAAGACCCTGCAACGGGAGAGATCTTCGCACGGTAAGCGTCCCCTCAGATTTCACCCTAACCGTGTTGCTGACCGAGTGCCAGCTGTCACGCAGCCTCAGAGGAAGACGTGCAAGAAACAGTCGCGCTCGCGCAGGCCGTGTTTAAATCAGGCGCGTGGTCGTGCGCATCACGGCACCATCGCGCCGACGTCCTCGACAAAGCCGCGACGCTCCTAGAAGCCGAGCTGCCGCAGCTGATTGCGCTCGAAGTGCAGCAAACCGGCCGCGCGGTGCGCGAAAGTAGGCCATAACCCCCACCCCCGCACACAGACCTCGCTTGCTCACCGGCACCAAGTGAACGCCCAAGTGCCCTCGCTCGTCCGATGGCTGAAGTACTACGCGGCGCTGCTGCGCGTCGAGGAGCGGCCCGTGCTGCCGACGACGGGCAAGCTGCACAACTTCGTAGACCGGGTGCCGCTCGGCGTCGTCGCGCAGATCACGCCCT
Source organism: Xylaria telfairii (assembly GCA_022495065.1). Classification (NCBI taxonomy): domain Eukaryota; kingdom Fungi; phylum Ascomycota; class Sordariomycetes; order Xylariales; family Xylariaceae; genus Xylaria; species Xylaria telfairii. The sequence goes on along the minus strand of MU383994.1, from coordinate 96,355 downwards.
TCAACCACCCGCTGCTCATTGCTGTCAAGAAGATGGCGCCGGCCCTGGCCGCGGGGAATTCTGTCGTCGTCAAGCCGAGCGAGCTGACGCCCCTCAGCACGCTACGGCTGGGCGCCATCTTGAAAGCCGCAGGGCTACCCGATGGTGTGTTCAATGTCCTGCCGGGCTACGGCGCGCTTACGGGGAAAGCGCTTGTGCGGCACCCGCTGGTGCGCAAGGTCGATGTCACGGGCGGCACCGAGGCGGGTCGTGCGATCGGCGCCATTGTCGGCGGGAATCTGGCGCGGTACACGGCTGAGTTGGGAGGGAAAGCACCTCTTGTCGTGTTCGCGAGCGCGGATCTGCAGGCTGCTGTGAATGGGATTGCGTTTGGGAGTTTCATCGCTAGCGGGCAGACATGTATTGCGAGTACGCGCATCATCGTCGAGAACAACATCTTCGACACGTTAGTGGAGAATCTAAAAGCGAAGACTGCCTTCATTCGTGGGCGGATGGGGGCCCCGACGAACCCGGACTCTATGATGGGGCCTCTGATTTCCGCGAAGCAGCTGGAGAAGGTGGAGGGCTTGGTCGACGAGGCCCTGGGTGCGAGATTGGCGGACGTGGTGACTGGTGGCAAGAGGATGATTGGCACCAGTGCGCTTGACGGAACCGACTTCTCGAAGGGCTACTTCTACGAACCTACTGTTCTGGTCGAGACTAATCGGCCCAGTGGGAATATGCGGAAGACCTTGCTCTGGCGAAAGGAGGCTTTTGGGCCCGTAATCGTGGTAGTCGGGTTCGAAACCGAAGATGAAGCCATAGAATTAGCGAACGACAGCGAGTTCGGGCTCGGGGCGGGGATCTGGACCCAGGATCTTTCGCAGGCGTTCCGTGTGTCGGAGCGGATCGACGCAGGCATTACTTGGGTGAACACGCATCATCGCAACGACCCCAGTAGCCCTTGGGGCGGAAGCAAGTCGTCCAGTGGGCTCGGTGTCGAGAATGGTGTCGAGGCTTATCACGCGTATACGATGGCAAAGAGTACAATTATAAACTATGCTTCAACGGAGGAAGCCCTGGCTACGGACGATTGGTTCAGAGAACAGGCTGGGGCAGTGCGGTATGGCTAACGCATAGGTATCAAAGTAATCTGTTAGCCGATACGAAAGATAATGGCAACATTATTCAATTAATATAGTCTAATTTGTATACAAAGGCGTGTTCGGGCACGCAGCTTATTGCTCACGCCCGAATCTTGGGGTGATGCCATCATTAAAGCGGGTTGCTTCCTAGTAGAACTCAACAAGGGCGCCAGAGAACTCCAGGGACGGGTGCCAGAGGTGTTAGTCGGCGTGTACAGAACCTTGTAAGGAGTTCACTGTCTCTGGTCGTATATGCTAAAGCATGAGGTCATAAGAGAGTTTGAAACCCCCGCGCGAGAGTTTCTCGGGGACATCTCATCGGAAGTAGCTTTGGGAGGCTCAAGTAGGGCCGACCTTGCCGCGGTGGGTATTTCCCCGTATTTCCTTCTAAGGCGGAGACGATGCATGTGCTTGCTCCCTATCAGCTATCCGGCTGGCTTTCCATCGTCCGCAAAGCCCACCCGCACTTCGCAAGCCAGAAGATGGCCGTGGGTGGCGTAAACAGCAGTCCAAGCACCGCCCCCTGGACAAGCTTGAAGATCTCTGGTGCCCATCTTGACTTGAAATACCAATCCCAATCGTCAGTACGCTGGTGGCGGCCGACCAGGGTGAGGAAACCGACGGATGCGCCGAAGATGAAGGGAAAGAATATGGCAGCTAATATGAGGGATCTGATGACTTGCGAAAAGAGGAACCGCAGCCAGTGCATGACGCTCCTAACCTCGTCCGTCTGCTCCTGCCGGTCCAGACACATGAACCACCGAAAGTACTTCCATTGCGGCTCTGGGAGAAAGCCAATCGGCTGGACTCCTCCCCTCTTCAGATCGTAATTCACAAGGAAAGCCTGGACTACCCAGGTAGTGACGAACTGAATAAAGATAGTGACAGCGGCGTCCCCAGCAACAGTATTGGGGAACTGGAACAACCGAATAGGGCTGTCTTCCGTGCCTTTATCATGGTATAATGCTATCACAGAGTGAGCCGACAACCCGGTGAAGGAAATGGAACGAGTCAGAAGGGGACGGCGTACCGTAAGCTATCGCGAAGTTGATGAGGCCGGCGAGGATGGCCGAGCCTATCCCGTCTATGCCGAAAATATAGAATAACTGGCGGGGCGTGAAGTGGTCGCTGGGGGGGCGGAACTTGGACGCATGGCTAGCTTTAGGCTCGGGACTCGTGCTCCCGCTTGCGTCGTCGATCTCCCCGTCGACTCCGGCGACCTCGACGTCGGTAGTAGCTCTTTCGGTGGGACTGCTCGGTTCAAAAATGGGGTTGATTGCCCAGGGCATGATAAGAATATTATGCGGTTACGGTGTAGAGACGGAAATGGGAACAAGGCGCCTAAGATTCCATTACGTCCGGGGGCTGAGATAAAGAAGTCTATCGGATGGACCGGACAAGGGAGCTGTCACATGAAGATAGTAAAGAACAAACAACCACGTCAGAAAAAAAAAGTCGCTCTACACCGATGTTACCTTCCCACGATAATGTACTATAAGCACTTGGTACTTTTGCGCCTATACATGTAAGTATGATGTGTGTACTGGTTGTCGTATCTCTAAGGTGGAAGGAAAGACCTGTGGAATGTCGAGAGAATCAGGAGCGGAATGGGGGAGTTTCTTGGGCGACGGTTGCGCCGGCTCGGGTGCGAAGCAACTTCCCCAGGATGCAATTTGAATTGTCGCCATCATGCCAGTGCGAATGCCAGTTCGCTCTGTAACATGGAGAGTATGATTAATACTAACCAAGACGGTTCAAGGGCGGTTTGTGAGCGGGCCTGGTTAGATTTGCCAGGGGTTCTGCGCCGTTGGTACAGAAGGGGGCTGTCTCGAATAATGTGCATGGTACAACTCAATGAGAGATCCGCTGTATAGTAATTTGTCCGGGAACGCAAGGAACTTTCTTCTTTCGACTTCATTTCATGAGCTGCAAGCTGCCGTCGTTTTTCGCGAAGCTCTTTGTCGAAGGTGTGCAGCATCGTTCGGAAAATAAAAGAATTGGGGATACAGGGTCCGGGAAGAGATTAGCTACCGATACGTAATTTTTAGTAGAAAGGGGTCAAACGGTCCAGCTGGGCGGTTGGCCTGAGTGGATACCTAGGTACATGTCTCCACTTTATTTTGGCCAGAAATATGTATTATTCCCACTTAACTGTATACCGGAAGTATGCTACTATAAGATGTATCCATATTAAAGGACCTATTGTACCTCTACCTAACCTAACCCGTGGACGCAATTGATCCCTACGTATACCAGGCTTCCAGCTCTTGGTCTCTTCGTCTCCGAAGGGAGAGTCGTCTAAACCGCGGTTTTCTATTCAATCGAAAAACAACACCGTAGCCGTGTGGATACCTGGCTATTCCGGTATGGTATTGTTGTATTATACTTAGAAGCACCCCGATGTGGCATCACAGCCATGATACTGTCGAACGCCCAGTTACTTTCGGGTGTCGTTTCGGCTCAGCTCCTGTTTGTGCCCCCCTGAGCCTCGTCGGACAACAGAGGCTCGGACTCAGTCATAATCTCGCTGCCGGGCGGTGGAAATCTTGACAACAAGAGGATTAACACACCCACAATAGCAACAGCCTAGGCGTGCAATTAGTCAAAAGCAACCGATGCAAAGGGTAAAAGACCGTACGGCATTGCAGTAGAAAGTCAGATATGATTTTCCGATGTCGGCGAACGACGAGAAGATGAAACCAAACAGTCCCATCGTCGTCAGAGTTGCCGAATACTCTACAAGCGTCATTGCTTGTAGCGCATCGGCCTTGCGGTTGGCTGGCACCATCTCGGTGAGAACGCCTTTCGCCGCAGGTGCCGAGCCTGATGCAAGCGGTAACAAAGAGCCCACTAGTATCATGTCAGCAACTATAGTCAACCAGCCTCGGCCAATCCCGGCCAGCAGATGGGATGCCTACCGAGATACATATGCCAGCCTTGGGTGGCGAAAGCCGAAGACGTTGTGATTATGCCGTCGATCAAAAGACTCCATCTCAGGAAGAAAAGGTCGAACCCTGCGCCCTGCGTCACTGCGACCGGCTTTGGTGGCTTTGGTGGCTCCTCTTGGTCCCCTACGGGCGCTGGCAAAGGATCGATGTCGAGTGGTTCTGTGGGGAAAGGTGAGTCGGGCGGTGTATCTAGCTCAGGCATATCTTCTGTCTTGAATGCGAGCCGCCCATACGAGATAATGCGCGGGAACACGAACATGAGGAACAAGCCTCGCACCAAGCAATTAACGGACATGAGCAAGCTGTTGTTCGTCGACGTAAATCCAAACGCTGTCATGGAATACATCTGGATCAAGGTCGGAGCGTAACCCGTTGCAAGAACTCCTGCGAAGATCCCCAGCGCCAGGAAGCAAATCCCATAGTGCTTTACGGTCCGCCCGCTGGCCAATCTCATATTTTGGGATCCCAGAACCTTCAATGGGCCCAAAAACCCGAAGAAGCCCTTCGACTTGGGGCTCTTGTCGTCTGAGAGGTCTTTCGGATCAATGTACGGCACGAACGATAAGACGTATGTAGTGGACGTCAGGAAAGAAACTCCCGCAAGCTCAAAAGGAGTCTCAATGCCGAACTGTTCCGCCATGACACCGCCCACGATAAGCCCCAGAGCAACGCCTAACATGAGAACTCCTTGAAGTCGTCCAAACATGGCGGTTCGACCTGATGGCTCGGTGATCTCTGCAACAATCGTGTTTAAGATAAGGATGTAGCCGGCAGGACCTCCCCATACTCCAGTTAGCTGACTCAGCTGCATTATGATTATTCCAGTACGTGCACCGATGAAGAGCGACGTAGCCTGGATAACGACGCGAATTGCGGGGAAAAAGGTTTGAATTGCCAGTGCCTTTTTTGGGCCATATTTCCTCATCTCCCAGCCAGCAACAAAAAGGTTAGTGATCCCACAGAGGACTGTAGCAGCTCCCATGATGGCAATTTGACTAGCAGCGCCAGCATCCACCTCATTTCGTGCGCAGCGATCGCCATCCCCCTCATATGGCGGGGCATGCTTATAGAACTCTTCACAGACCATCACATGGAACGTGTAGAGCAGGCTACGAGGGGTTAGAATAAGGGCCGACCAATGGAGCAACTTGTGCCATGTTTGAAGCTTACGGGGTCTGCGTGTAGCTGAATGAGAGGGAGATGATAAAACCACCAAAAAGAATCAAAGTTGCGGGCGAGAAGAAGGGCGACTTCGACTTCGTCTTCGTCTTCGTTGCTTCGCATCCCCCGCCGCCGCCGAGGAGGGGCGCCGTCTCATCGTCAGCAGCCATTTGGAGCTACTTCAGGGCTGTTCTTGGCGTCGCGTCTGAGAGCAGATTGGGATAAGACGTCGTCACTTATAAAACTTGGTGGATTGGGAAGGACAATGTACTCTCACGCAACGACGTTCCCCAAAGAATGTCAGAGATACAATTAGAGAGCCTGAACAATCCTCCTCGCCGTTCTACATTACGAGCTATCAGCTGGCGCTTGTCAATACAAGCCCCCCGGTCGGCTGGCTGCAGCGATAAGCACTGAGGGGATCCATATATTTCTAATCCTGCCCACCATGCCTTTCCGAGAAGGTGATCATTCCAGAAGCGGATTGATTCAACTCGCCGCTTATCAATCTCAACAGGGATATCAGGGCTGCCGCCGCCCGAAACTTCACGCCGTGGATTCCTCCTCATACTCGTAATGTCCATTATTCAATGTTCTATTCTCCAATGTTTCATTATCCAATGCGAAATCAGATCATCGCCGCTATTTATCGCGTCACAATGCGTCTGTACCTAGCAAGAGGGCCACACAAGGTTAAGATGAGGACGTAGCACTCTATGGTTGAACGCGCACGACTCTTCACCCATGATAGTAGCAAATCATGTATACCCATCAACAGGAGCTAAACAGCACATTTCCGACCGCCTATAGTCGCGCCGGACAGCTTCTCGCAAGAACAGATCAACTTAGCGTCTTCGTTCATGAATTCAGTAACGGATACGCTATATACTTCCAAGGCGCTTCCGGCTTAGTTCGAACCACCCATGCTGGAGGACCTCATCTATGGTGATGCGCTCCTCCGGGTCGTTCTTCAGCATGTCTTGCAACAAACTACAGAGAAGCTTGACCTCCTCAGGTTGAAGACGGTATGAGAACTTAGTCATGCCATCATACTGGTCGACGCGCTCGACTTGATCGCGAAGGTTATGCTCAGCGACAAATGTTTTGACCTTCTTTAGTTTTGGCTGGCCATCTTGATCCTCTTCCGTGAATGGCCTCTTCCCGTTACTATTCGTAGCTTCAACTGTAACATTATTCGCCATCGCAGTCCTTGTCCCACGGATTTGTGCCGGCTCTTCTGCAGCTGGCGTCCTGCCCGACTCGGGAACCCAAGTGCCATTTAGTTGCCGAAGCGTAGCATCGTCTATACTACTGGGTAGTATTTCCAGTCTATCCTCGACTTCGCCGTTAAGAGCGTCTGTGTACATGTACCACTGGCGTTCTTTGCTCAAATTCTCGTGGAGGAGTGACGGGAACCCCGTAAGCCGCTCCCGCTGTTCCTGGAACTTCGACCATACGTCCGAGTTCTTTGGTAGCTTGATACGTAGATACTAGCTACGATCCTTGTCATTCTGTAGCATCGACCTTCGCCAGATGGATCGCGGCGTCTCCTCCTCGCCCAAACATAAAGCCACAACTCCCGCGCGGTTCGGCCCCCACTCTCTGGGATAACCGTTTGGGTCAATATCGATCCATCTTGTTGCTTGTCGCATGGGCGAAGCTCGGAGCTTCTGAGATACTGTATTGACAGAGAAGACAGGAATAGCAAAATCATCCGAGAGGTAGTCCCCGACAGCTTGCCAGTACTCTTTCGATGATTATTTTGCCGGTGCGATATTTCTCTTCCGTGGCGAATATATCCGCTGGCTCTACAAGGTACCGCGGTCGCCTTCCACCTTCTTCTCCGGAATTGTTTAAATGCCAGATCCTGGGTTTGCCGAAAAGCTCATATATTCTGACGTTGCTCATGCCTCAAGGTCTAATTGCAGTCTCATATGATCAGGCCGGAAATCTAAAGAATTAATCAGTCCTCCGTCGCAAGTTTCAGATTTGAAAGAATCTCACCCCCGTGGCATATCTTCTTGTCATGTAGGTATTTGAGGCACTGCACTGCTTGAAGGCAAAGATCGCCGAGGAGGTCAGGGGTATCCAGCCCTATGCCCTTCAATCCGTAGTTTATAGGTGGCCCGAGGACCTGCATAACAAAGCACAAGTGATAACCGTTTGACCCGTCGATCCAGAAATGCTCGTCCATTGTGGATATGCGGTTCGATTGGAGCTCGTCGCGGTCGATCCCTTCGAACAAGTACAATGCTTCAATCTCAGGATGTGGCTCTACAGATTTTTCTGCCCGGAAAACTTTCACGCAAACACGACGATCCTCTCTGGAGTCGAGACATAGCCACATAGTGCACGCATCGCTATAGCCGAGCTTATGGTGGACTTCGAACCTTTCGTCTGGCCCGATCTTGTCGCCGAGATGTATTGGGTGCAACCCGCCTGCGACATATCCTCCGACATCTTCGACGCAAACATACAAAGGTAATTCCTCTGACCTCGAATCTTGATCTTCCGTTTCTGGAGAAACCATTATTTTCGCCGGTCTAGTTGTCGCTCCTCATTCCTGAGCTTCTAGTCAATGTTGAAAGCACTAAAGTGAGAAGCACAGGTTCGAATTACCAAATACCAGCTCTCTAGCCGATCAGGGTCACGGTGTCGTCCTCTTTGTTCTCGCAAGATTATTAAGAGCTAGACCCTAGAACAAAGAACGCTACTTGTTTCATACAAAAGCATTGCATATACCAAGAACATATGTCACTCTAGAATGTTTTCCCACTAGGGTTATAGGACATTCGTTCGGGAACACAAACACGCCGAGATACGGTGCTAGGTCTATCGTCAAGTTCAAAGGACTATCCTAGATTATGAAGACCATAAGACAACGACCCATTATCTTCACACAATAACATGTCCAGCAAAGAGGCACAAAAAATACTAAAAATAAAATATTCTTTGACTCATGATATCACAATCTACGCGTAACAATATGATATAAATCCCGTAGCAAGTTCTCTCACAAATGGAGCTTGACTACTTGATATAATATTCATAATTAACAGCATCAGATCAAACAAAGCAAAATGAAGGACAACAGGAATGTATGGCGGCACTGGGACTCGATACCCCCAGCCCATGAGCCCTGCAAAAATAGTCGAGAAGAGCGAGAATAGTGCGTATAAGACCTACCATGCCTGGCCCCCTCGTCTGGTTATCTCGTATAAACTGGCGAATTCGATCATGGGGAACGTAGAGATCTCAACTAATATTTCTAAACACGCAGTGATCTAGCATTAAGCAACCCGAACCGATGTTTCGGGCAAGGCACCAAACACGACCCCCTAGTCGTCTGGATCGATCGACCTGATCACTGGAACAGAGGCCTAGTCTGGGCACACAACAACTTCGCCAAGTCGATAGCGAAAGTGCTAGGATTCACCCACACGTGGATAATCAAGGGGGCGCATGACCTACAATACGCCCGCGACGCAAAAGGCAACAAGATCCTCATCACGCCGGACCAATACCGAGTCCAAGCCGCAGACATGCACATCACGCTCCGTCTGGGCACAGACCTGTACTCATGCCGGCTGTCGGCGCACGCCTACGTCGTGCTCGACGAAAACGGCAACCCGGCGCGGTACATGACGGAGCTGGCGCGGCGGTTCAAGAACTCGGGCGGGGCGTCGCCGCAGCTCGAGTTCTGGCGCTGGCAGAGCTACCACCGCCGCTTCCTCCCCCGCCGACCCGTCTCCCTGGGACCCAACTGGGAACTGCATGCTAATGTTGGCCCGTACTTAGATACCTACCGCCCCGACGCCCGCCGCACGAGAGACACGTATACCCCGCGAAGCGACGACACCCCGCCCCGAGAGAGCAACATGGCTGACGATGATGATATCCTCGAAGGCGCCATGACGGCTGAGTTGGTTTCTTTGATTAGACGATGCCATTCTGCGTATGAGGATTATAGAGAATACCATGAGGAGCTGGTGGCCATGGGCGATGACTCGTCTGAGAGGTTGATTGAGCTGCATGCTATGCGTGAGGAGATCGTCACGATGCAGCGCGAGATATATCGAGAGGCTAAGGGGTTTTTGATGTAAGTACTCGAGGTAAATTAGCTTGGCGTTGAGAGGTAGGTGTTGGATTTAGCGTTAGCGGCATAGATTTGATAGCACGGAGTTGAGGGCTGATTGCTTTATGTCATCGATACTTTGCAATATTACACGGTACCTGTTGTTATACATATTAGCCTCATGTTTGAAGTTGTCATTATGTCGAGTCTTTAACGATGTATGAATAATGTCACCATCACTCGAGCGAACTAAGTGTTCTTTTCGGAATGGCCTAGAAGCTCGCATTCAATATGTATCCCACTCTATGAACCCCATTTCTTGCTAAGAGCGTCGAACAGAGTCTGGTTGATAGGCAGGATGCTGCCGTGACGCAGATTTGACGGGAAGCTCGTGCGGCTGCTTGCCGCCCACTTGTTATTTTTGGGGTCGGCGCTCTCATAGGGTCTGTACCCGTCGCTTCCGTAGAAGTCAAGCAGCACGTGGACTTTTGAGTCTTCCGTGTTGTCACGGTATGCTGCCGGCCCCTCAACTCCTGAGGTGATGATGCCCGAACCCCCACCTGCCCTTGTCCAAGTCCCGAATAAGCCGTTTGATGAATATTCCATGAATACGGTCTTTATGGATTCGTCTTTCATAAATCTGAGATAGCTTTTCCCTTCGGTGTCTAGAGGGAGGATATCTAGATCGATGATGTTGGTGGGCGAGTAATCGATGTATGTTTGGGGCGCAGTGAACGTAATGAAGTCGCTCGTGTAGGCATACCGAATGCGAATCGTTGAAGGGCTGCCCGTGTGGTTGGGGTCGGACGTAGGATACTATAACCGGTTAATCGCGACGCCTTCCTATGTAGAGATGGAATTGCTGCTTACAAACTTTGAAGCCCAATGTACGAGGTATTGGCCTGGTCCTGTTAGTATACCGTATCAAGATATCAGTTTGAGACTCACTCTTGGCGGCATCCCAAATGGCTTCGGGTGCCCAAACCATGCCGGCTGTCGCATCCTCTACAGTCACTAGACGCTCATTATTGAAATTTACAAGATCGGTGCTCTCCCAGACGAATATTCCCCTGCTACCTTTCCGCTGGGCAGCATCCCAATTCGTCTACTATGTTGTTAGTGACTTAATTATATCCAGTCTTATAGTGGGCATCACTTACCCTCCCAATGTTGAGATCTGTGCCTACAATGTACCATTTCTTGCCAGCCTCGGCGCCGCCACCTTGGACTATAGCTGGGTCTCGGACGCCTCCGGTGCCCTTTGTAGGTTTCAACACCGGCTGTCCCTTATTCAAGGCCTTGAAAGACGTCGGGCTGTTCCCATTGCTCTGGTAGAGGTATACATAGGGATCGGCCCCGAGGAAGAAGGCACCCAGGTAGCCTACCAGACTGGAATCTGCGCGCGGCTCGGCTCGAAGCCCGAAGTCCTGTAAATCGATCGGGTTGGCGGCTGCGTAGATCAGGTAGGTGCCGATCAGAGTGGCGGTCCGAATAAAATTTTGTCCATGCATTCTTGCCGTGCTCTTAGTTTATGCTTCAAGTAGGTTCCAGAAGCCGGGATCCGTATGACCGCCACACAGACACTTGGAATGCATAGTCCATTTGTATTCTGTTTGAAGTGATGCGGCTCTGTAAGGTCCGGGGATCCCAATTTTGCCTATTGAACCGGGCTCGTCACGCTGCCTATGCAGCGATTTGAGGCTAAAATGTAGCTGCTCTGCGAAAGCATTGCGAATGTGGATTTGTCCTGCAGAGAATGAAAGCGATGGCGCATATTTGGACGGCATTGGTTGGCACTTGCTATCACCCACGAAACCAAAGCTGGTTACTTTGCCTTGCTCAAGGCGGGTTGAATCGTACTCGACATAGATCTTATAACTCGAAGTTGGATCAGACATTACAGCACACCGTGGTTTTCATCATGATGCAACAGCTTCGGGTAATCGAACCATTGTAGGCTATAAAACCATCTAACCTAGAGAATCATGATCAGTACAATACCAATGAAAAGAAGGAACATGCCCATCGAGACAATGGAGTATAATAGTATCATAGACCTACATCTGCACTTCTCGGGGAGGATACGTTCCTCCAAGCTGGTTTAACTATAGCAACTGTGCTAAACTGATGCCTAAGAAATATGCTTGATGAAAGAATGCACCGCTGGACATGAAAGAAAGAACTGAGAGCCCTGAATTTGCAGGTGTAGGTGTACCTAGGTAGTGCAATTACGAGAGAAACTTCGACCTTACCTAGGTGTTCAGCGCTGTTGCCCACCGCTGGCAGTTGCGGGTTTTAGCGCGTGCATAGCGCTAACACGTGCCTCCCGATGCTATCCAGGCAGGTGCTACAGTACATACCTAGTTAACGAGTTAGCAGGCAGTCACCACCTGGGCAGGGGTGCTGCCTGATTGGCTTTGAATCTTGGAGTCATCGCATTCAAGCCCCGCCATTGAAACATGGACATGAACATGATCACATTTGTTGATCTGACTTCATAATAAAATTACAAAGAGGATATATACTGCTATCACCTGCCTAGGCAGTCACTACACCAAATGCAACCATGCGCATGCCTGCGTCTCCTGCCTCTGGACTCCCTGGACCCAAGTTCAAGATAGCATCATAACTGCGCTCGCATGCCTGCACCATGTCGACATTCAAAGGTATCGTATCGGAGTTTCCAGGAATAAGAGGCTAGTTAGAAAACGCCCAGATAATCAGGTATCTCTCTGACACAGCTTCGACACAGTTGACTACTTTCGTCGGCCACCTGGGCTTCCGCCACCCTTGGCCTGCTTTCTCAGTCATGTCCACAGCGACCATCTTGCTGGCCTGGACACTTTCAATGGGACTTTGTAAGTATTGCTAGTATTTCCTGGTATTTCATCAACGCCAAACTAATGAGGAAGTGTCTACTGTTCGGCGGCGACAAAAGAGATATTGCTCCGCCTCGAGAAGTCCTCTGTTCGCCTGAACTTTGCGCGTGGGATATTCGAAGACCCACGGTTGCAGACTTACAGGCATCTCGAGAAAAAGCTAAAGCCCATTCCCCTGGACACGCCAATTACCATAGAACTTCAACCCGGTAACAACATACAGGTCACACTCTTAGACGCGAATCATTGCGTAGGAGCCGTCATGTTCTGTCAGTAGCAGCAGTCAGCCAACAGCAGCGTTTTTACTAACGCTACGCCGCAGTATTCGAGGGATTTGGCAAGGCGGTACTTTATACCGGAGATATCAGGTGCGAGCCGCGTTTCGTCACGGCCATCACTCAAAACCCCAATATGATCGAGTACTCGTCAGGTTGCAAGACTCTTGACCGGATATACTTAGACACCTCAATCCTGGATGACTATCCTCTCCAAACTAAGGCGGATGGGCTGCGGCAGCTTTTGGTTGAATTGCAAAAGTATCCAAAGGACACCATCTTCCATTTCCAGGCGTGGACATACGGGTAAGAACGTTGGGCTGATTCATATGAACAACCTAACCTCCACATAGCTACGAAGAAGTCTGGATCGCGTTGTCTAAGGCATTGAACTCGAAGGTAAAGCATCCCTTACAACCTGTATATCACGTCTAACCTTTCGCAAGATCCACGTTGATAAATATAAAATGTGCGTCTTCAAATCACTCGTCACAAAACCGACGGACAATCGATGGGCGGCCCAAACACACCTAGCCAAAGAAGCACCGGCACTTGTCGGTTTCACGTGCGGAAATAGCCAGCAAGAAGGCTGTTTGACTAGTGACGAGGATGTTAGAATCCATAGCTGCGGGAAAGGCATGGGCTGCAGCGTCATGGAGAGTAAACCAGTCGTATGGATCCGCCCGATCGTTACTCACCTTCAGGATGGACGAGACGTGATGGAGGTTGGAATTGGTGGAGGCGGGGAGGACTTGGCTCAAACAACGATCTTAACGCCCGAAAGTATCCTAGATCTTATTATGTTGTAAGTCTGAAACCAAATGCCTTGATGATTTGTTCTCAACCATGGTATGCTAGGATGCCTGCCTACGACCTACTCTCGCCTGAACTTTACACGTATATGCGTATGATGGACAAAGCTCTAAAAGCTGGCCGAGATATAAGTTTGGTAGACGATGCTGAGAGCCCCGAGGAAGAGACGATTCCCAGACTTATAAAATCGCTGTTTCGCAAGCTCGAAGCAATCCACAATCCGATCAAACAAAAAGACGAAACAATTACCACTACTACGTCGCTTCCTAACGTCATTTATTTCCCTTACGCTCGTCATTCTTCTCTGCCTGAGCTTCGAGATTTCGTCGGTGCCTTCAAGGCACGGGACATCATACCATGCACCTTCGATGCCGACTTGTGGCTGCAGAAGGGATGGTCAATCGGTGGGCTTTTCGGCGACTGCTGTTCCGGAGATGAGTTCGAGCATGACAAAAATCTAGAGGATCGGGCTAGAGAGCTCGCCATATGGAAGCAAAGTGCAGAAAAGGAAGACGACAATACACAGCAGACGGCCGGTTCCGCTCCCCATCAATCAAGTCCCGTAACGCCCCCAGCCGCGGCCGCTCATCTATTCGATACAATGATGCCTACTCCCGATGCCGCCCCGCAAGGTGAAGATGGAATACAACATGGCCCCGAACTGGGATCACCTGACCTAGCGGCGGCCACACAACATAAGCGAAACTATGAGTCGTTCCGGGGGAGTTTTGACCTGGATAGTGAACCTGATTTACAAGGCGATTCACAGACCTCGGCCATATCCGACGGAACTTATGCAGCTAGGCGAGAAGCATTCGACATAATAATCGCCAATATGAATGGCGATATGAGTAAGACAGTTGAGTTAATATCTACGACAGACAACCACACATGTCTGGATGATGAACTAGGGGGATTCTAAGCTCAGAGCTAAATTCGGTGCTAAGAGAGAAATATCGCTGATCGATGTGACATAGCTTGTGGGTATAATATGCAGCAGGAGCTAGGTGTTGGCGTCGCAGTATTTCATAAAAGGGTTATTTTATTTTTAGTAATTATCTATCTACAATTGCCGTTTCGCGCCAACGGCGGGGCGGGTATATAAGCTATCTACAGGGTACATGCGTGATCTATAATGCAAATGAGAGGGAAGTTTCCAACATTTAAAATAATACAGGCCGAACATAACATTGATCCATTCGACTCCCCGCCTTATTTCTGGGCGGGTTCGGGGGCAAACTGCTTGAAAAAGGCAATCATGCGCTGCGCACCATCGGCTTGGTACATCATGTCGTTCATCTGGATACCGTCGACGACATGTTCTGCAGCATTCTTGCGCATCTCGGTCTCGTAGGCGACAATAGCGCGCTCGACAGCGGCGACGTCGGCCTGGGCGTCAAAGGTGTCCGCGGCCTCGGCTAGTTCGGCGGAGAGGCATTGATACAGCCTCAGGGCGTCGAACATGGCCAGATTCACGCCCTCGCCGTTGGGTAGGGCGAGGTGCGCGGCGTCGCCGAGCAGGGCGACGCCGGGCGCACGCGTCCACGTGGCCGACTCGGGCGCAAAGGTCGAGGCCTCGAGGTAGTATAGTGGCCACACACGCCACGGGCCCTCGGCGTGCTGGATGAAGGCGCGGATGGGCGCGGCGAAGGCGCTGAAGAGCTCGAGGAGCGCGGCGCGCGACGACTCGACGTCGCTCGCGAAGTCGAGGGCGCCGCCTGGTCGCGTCGTGCCCTCGTCTGCTTCCGCGCCGGCGTAGATCCGGTACGTGCGGTCTGATAGCTGTTGCATGATGAGGACCCGGCCGGCGCCGCATGTGGCTGCCGTGCCCGGGCCGGCGAGAGCCTGCGCTGCTGCGTATTGTGGGTTGTTGGGCGATATGCGGCCCTCGATGTTTAGTTTGCCTGAGTAGGTTGGTTTTGCGGGCGTGATCTGGGGGAATTGGTTAGTAAGTGAGGGATTGCTTGTAACGAAGGACTTGGATAGGGGAGGCGAGGAGGGGACGGAAGGGGGGTGCCGGTGCACACACTTACCAATGGCCGCACTTTGCTCCATGCACCGTCGGCGCCGACAACGAGGCGGAATCCCGTCTCAGATGACCCGTCGGCAAAACGCAGTACCCAACCGGCGGCTCCAGCGGCGTCGCCCTGACGGTCGATGGTCTTGAGCGTCTTCCCCCAACGGATGCGGTGCGCGGGCACGGAGCCGATCAGGATGTCCCGCAGCTGGCGGCGGTCGATCTCGGGGCGGCCGCCCTCGCTCAGAGCTCCCTGGTCGCCCGTCTGGAAGTGGTTTCCCCCGTTGAAGTCCTGCACGGTGAAGAGGTCGGCCTCGTACCGCGCCACCTTGTCGAACTCGCCCTTCAGCCCCGCGGCTTCCAGCGCGGCCTGCCCCGTGCCCTCGTGGATGTCCAGCGTCCCGCCCTGGTGGTGGCTCTTGGGCTCGGGAGAGTCGTCGCGCTCGAAGACCACGTAGTCTAGGCCGGCGAGCTCGAGCAGACGCGCGAATGTTAGTCCGCAGGGCCCGCCGCCGACGATGGCGATGGGGCCGGGCTGCGATTGCGACATGGTCGTTTGAGATGGGGGGAAGGATGTGGGATGAGTGAAGGGAGAATGACTCGTTGGTGTGTTGGATTGATGAGATCGTGGATGTCTTTGCTGCTTTGCTTCGAATCGCGGACAATCATGAGGCACGTCGTGGCATCGCCTCCTTTATAGCTGACCGTCGACACGGCACAGCTCCCGGAATCCAACATGGTTCCGAACACCGGGCACCAGAGCTGACGACTCGTGCAAACTCCATGACATTCGGACATTTCGCGGAACTATTCCACTGAGATTCAGGGCTGGCTGTTTGCGAGAAGTGGGTGCCTGCTGGACGAGTGACGAGTAGCCATGGCGAGTTACGTAGGCTGGAGACGCTAGGCCCTACCTGAGGACGAGACGATCGTCGCTGCCCGCAAAAGCTTGTCTCCTCCCCCCCGCAGTTGACATTAGCGCGGGGACGGGACCGAAACGTGGCTGCCGGAACCGAGATGTGTGCATTGCTATCTGGCTGCCTGGAACTACCGTACGGCACCCACATACCTCCTAGTGCTGTACTCGCAACGACGGGCAGTTGATGCTTCCCGATCGCATGATGAGGCTGTTGTCGTCGTCGCACTAGTGACTGTTGATTGATTACAGTGAAATGAGTCATGCTATTTTTCTATACTGATACTATGTACTGTACCTATGTATTCCTATCCAATTGCTTCCAACTACTTCTCAAAGTCTCTCCTCGTGTCGCAAATTGCGCTGAAATGGGCCGCCTATGCTGCTAGATTTAATCCGCTATGCAATTTTGTTGTTTCCAAGTTTCCCCTTGGATTGATTGATTGATTAATTGATTGATTGATTGTTCTTTTCCCCGGCAGAGACACTGTAGACAGGCTAGCGCTCACAATCCCTCCAGCGTCTTCTCCACCTTGACCAGCAAAATACCAGCACATACCTTTCCCTTCGCAGTCAGCAACTTCACAAAGCGATAGCCCGACCGCAGCCGGTCGAGGCGGATACACGTCCACGCAGCGAGGTCGTCGCGGCCGATCTCGTCGTCCTTGACGAGGAACCGCACGAATGTGAGCTCGGGCACCACGCCGCCGACGCGCTCGAACGCGAGCACCTCCCCCTTGAACTCCGGGTTCACCCCCTTCTGCGTGCGCGTGCGCGCCTTGTACTCGCCCTCCTTGGCGCGCGATTCCTCGTGCTTCGCCGACGGCGCCGCCTTCGCCGGCTCCGTGTGCAGCTCGACCTTGACGTACGGTTTGAACCCGCTGATCTTGTCGTCCTTGCGCGGCAGTGGTAGGTTCTGCGCTGCGTAGATGGTGATCTTGAGGCCGAGCGTGTAGCGCAGGATCACGGGGGTTGTGGCGGCCGCCGTGCCAGGTGCAGTGGGCATGGAGACGGCCCTTGCTGTGCCACTCACCATTGTCTTCTTCCCGCGGTACCCGTTCGGCTTGAGCACGTAGCCGCCAGTGCCGGCGAACATGCCCTCGTTGAGCATCATGCCTTCGTCCCATTTCTGCCAGTTGAGCGCGACCATCTGGATGCCTTTACGCCACTATGGTTCGAGCGGCGTTAGCGTGTCACTTCCCCGCCCCCTCACTCGGGCTTCATAGGGAAAGTGGTCTACAGTGTAAAATAGAGCAGATAGGACGAAATTCTCGCAAAGATGAACATGACTTACGAATACAGGCGGATCTAGATTGGAGGATTGAATGCGCATCCCTGAAGGGTAGGTTCTCATCAGGTACTGTCTGTTGTGTTCGAATAGCAAACGTGCGTTCTTGTCGTGCACCTCCTCCACCCCGCCCTCGGACAGTGAAAATATGTGCGTCGGCATCGACGCCTCTGGTTGTGTCAGTGACTTAAATGACACCCCGCGCGTATATATGCCGAGCATAGACAACGCCTGGGTGATTTTCGACGGCTTCTTAGCCTTGGCCTGCGTCTCGGGCGGTAGGCTGTCCCTCGCCTCGTCGTCGTCGACGGCTGCTGGGGACGCGCCCGGCGCCGCGTATTTGACCTTGACCAGAATGCGGCGGCGCAGGTCGCCGGGCGATGGGAGATACTGGGCGTCCTCGCTTGGCTTGGGCAGGAGGAATTCGGCCCAGGTCTCGTTCATGATCTGAACCATCATCTCCTGCTGCTGGGTGCAGCAGTGCACCTCCAGACTGACGATGACCGGTAGGTCGGAGACCACGAAAGCGTAGTCGCGGATCGCCTCGCAGACGTCCCTGAAAGAAACCTCTTTGGTGAGGGTGTACCCATGCAGGACCCTCGGCTCGATTGCTACCGCCTTCGGGGTGGGTACTTTCTCCGTAGACGTCGTTCCGTCAGGCGCAGGTCCCTGTAGTCCTTTAGGAGCGCCTCCAGCGGCCTTCTCGCCATCTTTAGGGGCCAATTTGTCCCCCAGTGAAGTCTTCTCTAGACGGTTGGTAAGTGAGCGAGGGAATTTCGACGTGATCCGCTCCCTTCGACTGGGTCCCTTGGCACCCCTCTTCCCCTTAGAACCATCGCTATCGCTAGATGAGGATGAGTCCGACTCGGAATCCGAGTCGTCGCCGTCCCAGACATCGATCTCGACGCAGCGACAGCCCCGCAGCAGCACGCTCTTGTAAGCATCGGCGTCCGAGTCGCTGTTCAGCTGGTTCCCGGTGAGATAAGTGTTATGGCTGGAGTTGATGTAGTAGCTCGACAGCGGCCAGGAGAGATCGCTTTCCGAGGGCGGTGCCTGAGCATCCGCCGTCGAAGACGTCATGTACTGCAGAAAGCCGTTGAAGTCGAGTTCATCCTTGGCGGCCATGTTGCCGGAGGCCTCCGTGACCTTGTCGGCCTGGCGGTGGTGGAGGAAGCTGATGATCTGGTCACGCTGCCATCTCTTTTCAGGGTTTGCATGACAGTTGAAGATCCTCTCGAGATAGGGCATCACCGTGGCGCTCACATCCGCTATGACGCGATTGTAAGAGCTGGGCTGACCATCGCCAGATTGGCGGGTAGAGTCCACGGGGAGGGGCGGCGAGGTCTCGGCCATGCTGAATATGACGGCCTAGATAATGGCGTGTTTGGATACCTAAGCTATAAGTTGGTAGATGCTGATTCGATATGCAAATGCGGGCACCTAAATAATGAGGTAGAGAACCACGGCGCCACGGTTTTACGCATTGGCGAGGGCGGTAAAGAAAAAATAATAACACGATTTAGTAACTAACCTTAGATGCTTGGGCAAATCAAACAAATCGATGCAGTAGTCTACCTAGGTAGTGAGCTGTGTGTAAGGGGATGATGCCAAGTCTTTGTGCCAATGCCTAGGCCGGACCTGCTGTATTTCACATCCTCAAATAAATTACGATGGGGAAACAGTGCTGGGTGACCCTCTCTACCTATGTATCCAGTTTAGTCATTTATAGAGGTGGTGCTACTCGGTGTTGAGTGGGAATCGCCAAGCATGGAACCAGATCATAGTCCAATCACGCACCAATGTCGTAGCTGGCCAAGCAGCGGCTGGATATCGATAGTCCAGAAATCGCTGGTCAGGAGAGCACCAAGTGGCTCGCTCAGAAGAGATACTGTAAGTCAGATGCCCAAGTCCAAAGTTCAGGTGGTGTTGCAATTAGGGCTTATATGAATTGCCGGTAAATAGCATGGAGCAATTACAATACTGGTCGATATCTGGCACTGCCGCTCTATAAGTTTAATGCTGAACCGTAGAGAAAGACTTCGCCTCACCTACTCCTGTTTTCTGAGCAAAGGTACAAATTGCCGAGTGGCAGCTCACGCATTGGCAGTGGATTGCTATACAGTAACCTCTATCCTAAGCATGCATTATATTCAGACTTAATCGACCATGCTTCCGCCTTTTCATTCCTAATACTGTTGGAAGACCTGGTGAATACCCCCGTAACATGCCGGGGCACAATTCAGAAACCGGGTGCCTATCGGCCCATTCATATCCTTTCTCTTTACTTTATCATATCCACCGAGCTGGCAGCACCCGTCCTACGTCGTGCTCTTTTCCATCCGGCTTTGGACGGCCTTTGGAGACAGAAATATCTTCGCAGAAGCCCGTAGCATCATTTGATGACCAGGGTCAATTGGGTTCCTTGGGTTCTCTTCATCACGTTTATTTGCAGGTAAAGTGAGCAAAATACCCTGCGATCGGTCACCAGAGAGCGGTTCTCCTTTTTGAAAAGAGAAGCCGACAGCCCAACACGCCTAACGAGGCGCCGGCATCTTCGAGATCATGACGCGTACAGCTAGAACAGTCCAAGTCAGTTGTCATCATGGCACCCAAAAACACCGACTCTGCTCCGAAGATTCCCAAAATGAGAAGAAAATAGTTTGGAGAGGTAATCACTCACCTTCCACACGCTCCTCCCGTGATAAGCACAACATCCCCCGCAGCTTTAGAAGACCACAGGAGCATAGATAATGAAGAACCTCAGTTCGAGAGCGATTTTTTTTATAACCAACCGGAAACTTAACGTCGTCTAACAACAGCAACCAGAGCGACGACACATACCATAGAATGGAACGGAACATGTCTAGTTCTAGGGGTCCCAAGACCGCAGTGAAATCGTGCAATAGGGTGTCTTGAAGAGGTTTATCCTGCTGCACCAAGGCATCTGGCGCATTCGGGTTTTCACCTTGGGTGGTTCTTAAACGTACGCCTCTGAGCGCTTTGTACATATAACAGTACACTTGATACATAGCGAATGTCTCTTCCATGGCTACTGACCGAGCAATTCCACATGGAAACTGTCCACAGCGACTCAGCGATGGATTGGCCAGGAGGGTGCCTTCGTGTATATTTCAAGGCCATATTTCTTGAGCGATATCGCCTTGAATATATAATCCTGCATGAACGGGAACACACCGGCATATAGGAACCCAATGCCTGTATCTGGTAAAGGGCGCTGTATCCACGACCCAGTTACGACGTTCTGGATCCAAAGCGCATGGTAATGGCAAACAAACTTCTGGCGCCTATGAGGCTTCAAAAACCGCTTGGAAAGGCTTTTGAATCGAAGTATAGCCGCGTAGTGGTGTTCCTGGTTGACTGGTATGGTTGTGAGACTCACTAATGACGATTGACTCCTCGTCAGTTCAGGTATTGCAATAATTAATGCTTAAAAAACACGCCGCCAACATGTGGGTTGATGATTCCATGTCAAAAGGATTGTAGTATTTGGTTATTATATCAGTTATGTGCTCTTCGGGGAGATCCATGACGGTTCCCCGAGCCCTCTTCCTTCTTTCGGAGGGATCGAACGGCGATTCCGAGAGGGTTTCTTGTAACGGGGTATTTATGATGGATCCTTGGGGCGCTATACCTGTGATGTTTCTTTGCAGCGGTACACCCATGATGTTTCCTTAGTGCGGCGCACCCATAATATTTCATTGGGGCTGCGCATTCATGATGCTTCCTTGGAGCGGCGCACCTATGATGTTTCTTTGGGGCGATACACCCATAATGCTCCCTTGGGGCGGTGCATTCACGATGTTTCCTTGTAACGGGGCATTCATGGTGTTGTTTCCTTGGAGCAGCGCACACATGAGGCTTCCATAGGACAGATTATCTATGGTGGGTCCTTGGAATGCGCCATCCATGTTGATTTTTTGTAACAAGTTATCGGTGTTGATTCCTTGCAACAAGTCATCCGTAGTAGTTCCTTGCAACAAGTTATCCGTGGTGGTTCCTTGCAACAAGTTATCTGTGTTGATTCCTTGCAACGCGCCATCCGTGGTGGCTCCTTGCAACAAGTCACCCGTAGTGGTTCCTTGGAACGGGTCATGCATGATGGGTCCTTGGTTAATCGATATTATGGAAAATTATGAGAATACTGCTGTCCGAGAAGTGTAATGGAATGGGGATAATGGAAATACTTCTTACGAGTTGGCAGTTATGGTATGCAAGATTACGCAACTTTTGGGGACATCATTCAATTCAATGACATTACCATAACATAGTTAGTCGCCGATTACACTTATGAACAACATGTTGCAGGAAGTCGTTATCCGGAGGTAGTAGCATTCAAAATTGGTATCTACCTAGGTATAATTGGATAGTAACGCCCTGCCGTCAATATGCATAGCTAGAGTCACAGAAGAAGCGCTCGGCAGCCTCACCTTCCAAATCATATATCTAAAGTGCGGTATCATCTCCCTCCTTCCCTTAAACTACATCTTTATGGCGTATACCCCGTCATATTAGACTGATGACAAGGTTTCAGATTCATGAATTGATGTGTCGAGTGGAAAGGGAGCTGAGAGTCTATATTAACGGCAAGTAACCCTAATCATAATCTAGTATTTCCTGTTAGCGACGAATGTCACAAGGGCAGTTGTACTGGACTTGGGAATAGCTTCATTCCTAATGTTTTAATAATTGGCTATGGCGTCAAAGGCTCTTAAGAGGGAAAGTTTCCTGGGAGAGCTCGCTCGAGTGGTCACGTGAATCCGTGTGACAACGAAGGCTGTTTTAAGAGTAATTGCAGGTCAACTAAAAGAACCAATTCATATTACCTACTCTCCGCTCTGTAACCCCGCCACGTTTTATCTACTGTTCCTTCTCAATGGACCTTTACAAACCAGGCGTTGCCCCAACAGAAGTTGCAACTCCTACATACGCCGCTCAAGGTTGGCTCTAGGGTGTTTAAACATTCTACAAATCTGAGATAATCGTATTACATAGTGGTAAGCTTAATGTCTGAAGATCGCGATGAAGGATAATATATCAAAAGAGAGGATATAACGCATAATATAAGACTGCAAATGATCTATAAGAAGTTCATGTTCTTTTTTATACCCCGCAATACTACTAAAAGTCGGATGTAGTCAAGCCGAGCACTTAATTACCTGTAAATAGTTATTATGTCCCAAAGTTAGATAAGAAGGAGTGTATTTCTCCGCCGATCGCACAGCATCTTTAGCTAAACGTCTTGATGCCTGTCAACCCCATGTTACTAGAAGATGAGTGCAGCCAACAGATGCCAGCGATTGTATTTAAGTCTATCCTTGATCATTTAATTAATATCTGTCTAATAGTTACCACATTCGACTAGCTAACAAACTAGAAAGGCGGTCCCTGATATAACAACGGTTTTCAATCAAGGGCTTGGAAGTATATTCGTATTGTAAATGATCTTCTACTCAGCCAAGAGGGTGATATGGATCTGGCTCCCTTCCACTAGGGGAGCGATCTACAGTCTTTGTGCTTCAATCGCGTCGCCTAAATCCTGGCTGCGCTGATCTCGCAGCTGCCTGTCTCCGTGGACTATTAGTTGAGTTCAAACACGACTCGAGGTGCTGTCTTTGCTAAGCGACGATGATTCAATCAATGCTGTTATTCTCCTGGAGAATGTATCGCCATCTTCTCGTTGCAGGGTTGAACCTGCTCCGGACACCAACCGCGTTGTATCAGCCCTAAGTTCATAACCAGGTTGGTCCTCCACTGCGCAGAGAAATTGGATGATACTGGATTTCCATAAACAGTCGACCCCGTTGACTCTAATAACATCGAGAAGCCAGCCGTTCGCCAGCAGAAGTACCAGCACACATGTGCTGTAACTGAATCGGGGGTGGTTGAGCTCCGTCGTTTTCAGTCGGCGTGAAAATCCACACAGATATCCCAAGATCAACAATCTGTCGGATAAAACAGCATTATCGCACTGCTCGATCTGCAACAAGATCTTTGTAATCTGACTAACATTAAGCAACTGATGCCACGGCGGATCTTTCATCTCGACGTGGAACTTCTCTGAGATCAGATGGCAGAGACGGTCGATGTTCTGTCTTACGCTCAGCCTCTCTTCGCGCAGTCTCGCATTTTCTATTTTGTCTAGATCACTGGCCATCTCCTTTTGACACTCTATTAGAGACTCTCGGACTTGTTGTAGTTGCAACAAGCTAATTGTAAGGTCTGCCGAACCCTTGTCGATCGGCAGGGATACGTTATTCGGAAGTACCAAACACATGTGGGGAGCTGACAGTCGCTCCATCAAGGTCCATGTGCGGCTGAACCACTTGTCGGAAGATATTGCCTGGAATAATCGCAACATCCTAGCAAGACGTTGTCTTTGCTCGATATCCCACGATATATTGGATTCTTGCTTATGCTGTACATCTTGGATTAATCGGCCGTTGGTTATATACTGAAGGGGGTCGAGTAGTGTAGCATTGTGTACGCAAAATGATAATAGCCCAATAGCGTACCGACTTCTATGGAAGATCTCGTGTACAATGTGCAAATGGCTCTCGATGTCGTCGGGGTCATCTTTGTCGATGCATTCCAAGTCAATCCAGATGTAACGGATCCCTCGGGATTTGGCGAATTGTAAGGCTCTGTGAATTACCCATGTTTGGGCCCTTGGAGCTCTTGTGGTTGTGGTTGCGCTGGATTCATGGGCTATGGTGTAATTGGTTGTAGAAAGTGTCGCATCCCCTTCGTTGAACTTTTCGAAGGTATATGATACTGCCAGATAGTTACGTTCTCCAACGTTCTCTCCACGGTTTGTGAGTCGCAAAATACCATCTGTTTCTGTGGCAGTACTGTACGTAAGGAATCGAAGATCGAGTTCTTCCTGCACTGGCTCTGTATGGAGAACCGCGTGCTGATAAATTTCTTCAATGCGGCCTAGCAGCTCATCTTCAGACTCATGAATGTCTTCAAATGTGAGATCGAAATCTCGTTGCATATTTAGGCTCGAAGGTTGCAAATAATTGGGGTGATTCAAAAGCAGTGACGTGCAGGCTTGTTGCCGATGCGGAGAAGCATATCGGGTGATGGTTCGCTGCCTAGAGGTATGTCAGCAGTGCTCGACCACATGCTTATAGTGTGCGATAGCTGTGAACCGAGATCTCCCTCTTGCAGTAAGTAAGCAGGGCCAAGTATTGAAGAATTGCGACCAACCTAGGTAGGCTAATTTAGGGTGAGCTAGAATGCCTGCCCTTGCCAAGACTCTGCCACCATCACTAGAATGGCTACGTGCCAAAGAGATAAGGAAATGAACGAAGTCTATTGGAGTAATTACGGCCACGAGACCCTCAGCCTCAGGAGAAAGGAGGATAATTATTCGGTGAATTGAACCCCTGTTCCAAGCCGGTCAAGGCTTGCAGGCAAGCCACCGCGAGGTAGCCCCATAACCCCGGAATAGAATCCTTTGCAAAGCTGAAGATCTGCAAGATGCTGCTGCATATTAGGTGTCTGGTTCCATTGCATCGACGGCGGTTTACTTTCTCCTCTTTCCATTTCTAATTCACCTTTTCTAATAGTCGCCACTTTCGCATCGCAATGCCGGTGAATTTTCCCAATTTGCCCGCCTGGGCTCACTCCCTCGCGAGTATACTACCACTGTCTGTTTTGATAGAGTTTGTGGACTTCTCAACCCAGCTTCATGTCTACGAACTCCGAAACTCAGTGCCGATGTGGAACTGGCCCGTGACTCCAAGCGGGGCCCGTCTCCTATTGTCCAAAGAGGAGAAAGCGACCGCGTGTTGCCTAGACCGTCCTCATCGAAGCAGGCCGTTAGAGTGCTTTGATGGTCGGTGGCTAAACAGATACCCGGCTAGTAATCCAACAACAACTCGCCTTTGGCTGTCAACAATCTCGGCGAATCAGGAAATCGAGAATGATCATGAAAACATGACAGACCCTACCGCCAGGATACAACTGCTGAAAATCGTCCACTTGAGCCCGAACAGAGGTGCAGAGCCTCCGGGTACAACAGCCCCCACTCCGTCACCCGCAGGAACTCACACGGAGGCTGGGAAGAGCCCGGCTCCAACCCAAGCGCCCCCTCAAGCGGACGCGGAGGGAGGTGTACAAGTGAATGGTCGGAGGTCTTCTATTGGGCATCTGCGCTCATATCTCGAAACTCTTGGCGTTCGTTACATGTCCATTTCATTGTTGGGGTGGCTCGGATGGTTAGCGCTCGTGATAATCTGCTTTCTTGACCATCAGACTCTGTGGGTTGCTGGCGTGTACTTCCTGCTTATGCCCGCGACGGGTATTGCTGTCAGTCTTATGTTAGGATGGGCACCTAGGATACCCCTTCAACGTGGGGGCCCTATTTATAAACGTTTGGTCATCTCCACCGCCAGTGAGAATGGCATGCAATGGTACGGATTTTTGGGAGACCATACGCTTTTAAACGGTCTCTTAAACTTGCCACTGCACCGACCAATGGTCATAACAACTCGATGGTGGCACGTTAATCTCCTTCGGCTTTTTATAATAGCCCAGTGGGCCCTAGTAGTAGGCTCATCATCCCTTGAGGATTGGAATGCCTTGCTCATTTTTCTGTGGGTGCTCTTCTGCATCTGGACGAGTGCCTACGGGTATCCCTCGGATGTGGCCGCGACCGACTGGTTGAAGAAGAATTGTCAAGTCAAGGTAGAAACGGTGGACGTGCAACTCTCGTCGCGAAGAGCATTGCTCGCTGCATTGGCTACCATCAATCCGGATAGTCTCTCTACACCACGCATGAAAGATTGGAGCGATCGTATCCTTGGAAGTTCTGAAGAGGAGTCGGAAAACTGGGAATCTCTATTGATTGAAATAGGGGCGATTTCTGGTCCTCAGAGGAATGTCAGGGGGAAATGGTGGTGGAAATATGTCGATGAAGGCGTTAAGATGGGCAAGAAGATCAAGGATTACGA
Source organism: Xylaria telfairii (assembly GCA_022495065.1). Lineage (NCBI taxonomy): Eukaryota > Fungi > Ascomycota > Sordariomycetes > Xylariales > Xylariaceae > Xylaria > Xylaria telfairii. Next base: position 69,881 of record MU383994.1, on the reverse strand, counting down.
ACGTACAAAGAACTGGTGATGCCAGGCCATATAAGCATCAGAACTATAGGGTATTCTATACCACCCGAGGCGCCGTGGTCTAACTGCGCCAAGGGCCCGATTGCGATCGGCGCTGCCGACACATCCTTCCTCTATCCATTTAGTTGAATGGGTGCCGTCCTTACGCTCGTGTATAAGCTGGTCAGATCAAGGCGCTATTCCAGGGAAATGGCGATGTCAGGGTCCTATTATCAGCCAACATATAGACGGAAGTGCTAGCTTTCTTCCGAAACCAGTCGCTGCGGACGGAAGACGCCGGCAGTCCCTCAGACAAGCCACAATGCTGGTACTACTAAATGATTCCTTAGTTCCATGAAGGACGGTATGCAGAAGAGTATCTTCTAGAGAGCCATGCTAGTCTTCTGAACGCGATTCTTGGCGAGTTGGAGGTAGCCAAGCCGCCAGAGGCCTCAGCCCTATCGACGGCAGCGGTAATCCTAGAGGGCAGAATCACTGGGGATCAAGGTGTCGTCGACACCCCAGAGTCTACGAGTCGGAGCCACTGGCTTTGGCGGCCGCCCTCACGGAGTTAGATTAAGGCGGGTTGTAGTTCGGGGAGCCCGTATGCTACGATTAATGGCCAAGGTGTTGGATAAAGTTTTATCCGCAATATCAAATGCTATCTCTTGTACAGTATCAACGGCTGTGACGCAGCCCAATGCAACCTGAATAATTAGGATCCCTAGTAGAATCGAGTCAGGTGGCTGTTTCACTGTCGATAGTCCCAGCTCTTAGAAGGTAATTAGCCCTGAGGTCCTCTGTCCTACACATAGAAAGCCGACTGCCATTATACAACTCTGCCGTGTTGCCGGCCGCTCTCTGGGTCGACTTTACGAATATAAGTAGTATCATATTCTAGAAGCGTTTAATTTATATTCTGGGCTGTCCTTATTCCTATAGGATATAACGTTAAAATACTATTAGAATGTTTTCATCCAGTTAAAGCGCTGGTAATGGAATAAAACATCAGCAACTACAATCAGGGTGACAGGCGGATGTAGGATCGATAAAATCGCCGGAGTACCACAAGAAGTTAGGGAAGATGTTGGATCTTATGAGGTAGTGATTCTGCCTGGGGGACTCGAACACCTCCTTCCGCCCTAAGATGGGCGGTAGACTGACTCACATGGATTCAAAACTGGTAAAATTTATTTGGATAATTGGAAAAGTTTTTATTAAAAGTAACGCAATAATAATAAATAATTTGAATCATGAACGAAAAGCTGGACGTGTGTTGCCAAGCGCAGGGTTTTAGTTTTGAAAACTATAGGGCAACCCTTCGAGCGAGTAGCTAAATTTCATTGCAGCGTAATTCTATTCTCCTTGCGAAGTCCCATAGTCTCTTATCCGTATAATCTGACCCTGTATTGGCCGATATTACACACTGCCATCCGCAATAGTGCAGCACGCCAGCGCAACGGGCGAGCAACTTATGCGACTTTATTTTTCTTCAGGAAAAGATCAATCCTCTCTGCAACCTCGATCTCATTGGTCTCCAGCGCAAAATGACCAGCATCCAAGAAGTGTAGCTCGAGATGCTTGACATCGCGCTTGAAAGCCTCGGCACCGGGAGGGATAAAAATAACGTCATTTTTTCCCCAGATAGCCAGTACTGGTACAGCCGAGGCGCGGAAGTATTCCTGGAACTTGGGGTACAAGTCCACGTTGGTGCGGTAGTCATAGAAGAGGTCTAGCTGGATATCTTTGACACCGGGCCTCTCCAGCAGCGCCTGATCAAGGTGATAAGTCTCGGGCTCGATTTTGTTGGGGTGTGGTGACCCATCAACATACTGCGACTTCGTCGCGTTGAAGGTCAAACCGGCTTGTAGGGCCTCTCTGTCCTCCGCGCTGCCACTCGCCCAGTATTTCATAGTCGGAGCCCAGAAATCATGTCCAAACCCTTCGACGTATGCGTTCCCGTTCTGCGAGATAATAGCTGACACGCACTCGGGCCTATTTAGAGCGAGGCGAAGACCGGTTGGCGCGCCGTAGTCAAAGATGTAGACGGAAAAGCGCTTGATCCCGAGAATATCAAGAAAAGAACCAGTGATCTCGGCAAAGTTCGCAAATGTGTATTGATACTGCAGAGCTGCGGGTACCTGGGTGAAGCCAAAGCCAGGCAGATCTGGCGCGATTACCCTGTAGGAAATGGCGAGGAGAGGAATCAGGTGGCGAAACATAAATGATGAAGACGGGAATCCGTGAAGGAGGAGGAGAACTGGTGCATCGTGGGGTCCGGCTTCTCGGTAGAAGAGGTTGATCCCATCGACCGTCACGTTTCTCACGGTGAGTAAATCCATTTTCTGAACGATGATGTTGCAGTGCTTCTGGTATGATTGAGGAAACACTTTACTTCTACACTATCTTCTATTATATAAAAATCACTGTCGATCATATTAACTGCCGTCACCAAGATGCATCGTGTCATTATCTTTCATTCCTTCAGATTAATAAGTCTTGCTCGTATTACGGCGCGCCCTACCTTTGACTGATTTGCCTCACTATGCCCGATTGCCTATTCTAGTAAAAGAGGCTAGTGGGCCGGATCATTTAGACTACTCTTGGTACTAAACGTGTGTAGGTAGTGCACCTTTAGACTGCCATTCAAGTAACTTGGTAAGCTACAGGCGCTGAGTAATGCTGTAGCAAAGGCCGATGGGTGCAGACACCGAGGGAATTCCATAATTTGTTGCACGAAAGTTAACTGCGCTCTCGAATTGGGCGTTTGTGATTCCTCACGATTTTGCAAAGGTGTAAAATCTATGAGTATAGTTGGTCAGCATCCGACTTCAAACCCCGCAACCCCGAGATATTGGGGCCGCTAATTATGGGCGGCTTGGAAAGGAATATACGACGAGGCGGCGTCTAACAAAACCCGAGGAGAACATATTCAGCGGATAAGAAGGCTCTGTCGCTTAAATCCGCCAATCAGAATGACTATATGATCCCAGAGTAGCCTAGGTGCGACGTTGTTGTTCATAGGAAAGACTATTAGCTTAATTATCTTCCGTTTGTGACGATCATGTCTCTTCTGGCATTTTAGTGCGTCATGGGGTATACTAGGCATAAGAAAGTTTGTCAGAGACTTGTCCATGGGTTGCTTTATTGGTTCTGCTGAGACAGATTACCCTCAATTTATCACTGCCGGTGTTTTGTTTCATTATCAACAGCCTCTCCTAAAGCTTTCTATAGTACGTAGTTTAGCTATAACGCAATGTTAGGGTGCTGAAAGTATTTCACTCTAGTTCCTATAGTTAAGACGATGAGATCAAGTGAAGTGCGATCACCAAGCGAGTTAATCTAGAGAGCGCTCGAAGGCTCTCATGTATATTTCCCTGTGCCACAAGGCACAGAGACAAGGAGACTTCTGTACATGTATCTAGGATAGCGTCACATAGCCTTAAACCCCCGTGCAATAGCAAGAGTCTATTGCCTACCACATACTTGGGCTCGTGACACCCTGGCACATACACAACTAATTAATGGCTATTAGTAGTCTTGTTAAAGAAGAAGGGTTTAGATGGGAGTTTCATTTTTCACAGCGCTTTATATTGATATATGTTGAACGCAGAAGATACTTTGACTGCGCTTTTACAGCGCCTCGCATGATTCAAGTACAATCTCTCGATACAACGGACTTATGATCCAACTGATATAACTTCGCCGAATATGCAACAGAGTTCTAAGCTAGAATTAGTAATACGGCAGGGTTTCCGAGAAAAAATTACTGATGTACTTATACATAGCTGGTTGAAGAGGTCGGGTTTAGAGACTATGGAGCAGATCGCGTCACTTTTTTTCACCACCATTATGGCTAGAAAAAATGCCCACATGAGCTAGGCCAAGTGGTTACACGGAGGGCCAAGAGCTTTACTGTAACGCGCATTCTACCACAGAATGCAGTTTACTATTCTTCTAGAATCTAGTAAGTCCTTAAAAAATCTCAGGAGATTTCAACCAAATGCCCGTTTATATACACAACTATGTCAATTCAATACAGCAGATTCCGCACTGCTGAATACGTACTTTCATATCCCGAGTCCCTATTCAGTCCATGCCGGATGACTAACTCCTTGTCTTGAGATTGTGCTTTGTGTTCTCCTGTGACACCGAAGCTGTTCGTTTTCTCTTTGCCCTAGATTCGATATTAATTAATCCGATGTCCGAACCTCAAATCTACTATTGCGCGTCTGGCTCCGAAAGTCGCGTCGAAATCGAGTAAAAAGGACAAGGCCACTCTACACTTCATGAAGCAACCGCCTTAAACCAGTCAATTCATCTCCCTCACCCCCTTTCCCAAGGATTAAATCCATAACAAGTGCATTGACAACATAACCGCCATTAAACCTATACCCTCTCCTCATCTGACCAGAATAATAAATACTTATCACAAGCGATGCAATGCTAAACTATTCTGTGTAAAACGCCGCGCCATGCAGGACCAAAGATAAAACCTCAACGCCGCACCAATGAATGCCAATCAAACTAAAAAGATGACATGAGCGTGGAAAGCTAGCACCTCACCAAATCCGCTTCGCAACCATTTCATACCGGACGACCTTGGCCAGACCATCATCGCCTTTCTCCTTGAACTTCTCCTGTGTCTTCCGATCGCGATCGCGCATCCTCTTAAGGCCCTCGGGATCGTCTTCGTATATCCATTTCCTTCGCTCGTCGCCAACCTCAACCGCGCTAAAGGCGCCGACGCGCTGTCCAGGCTGGGAGAAGTTCTCGTGCTCCGCCTTGCCGGTTGCAATGGCGTGTTCTTTCATTTTCATGATGACGTAACGTTTGTGCGAGTACCGGAGGAGAAGCATACCGAGGAGAAGCTTGACGATCAAGAGCACGATCCAGGCGAGGAAGAAGAATACCAGCATAGTTAAGAGTGCAATCATGTCATCGGACGAGTACGACCACCACGGCTGATCCTGAGATGATTCGTGGGGGTATACCGCACGACCGAGTGCGTGGCGAATGAGTGTGTCGAGCCGCTCGAAGGCGGCAACCATTGCTGCTGAGGAGGGCATAGAAGACTCGACTGACAACTCAGTGGTAGAAGTAGGCATGGGCGAAGGGATGTGGGTTGCGAGGAACATGTGGTATACTTGGAAAGACGCGCGGATGAAGAGGCACGATAACGGTAATAGTGGTAGACCTAGCCGACGCGTCAAAGATGGGGCAGAGAAGGCCTAAAAATATGTAAGTGTGTGCACAGTAACAGTACTCGAAGAAAAGACGTGGATTATGGCTTACATTCGTGTAGTAATCTTTACATAGGATGTCTAGCATCCTCTTGTAGATTGTAGGCTTGACGTTGTTGAACTTGTTAATATACGCATGCTTGATCCAGTCGACGAGCATCTCAATACCGACGACTACAACGAACGGGGAAAGCACTTCGCCTGACTGGAGCCATGTAGGTAAGACCGTGAAGCTGGCGGGTAGAATTGAAGTTGTATGCATTGGACCTGTCTTCACGTCGAGTTCGATACCAGCTCCTGGTACGGACAAGCCACCAACTTCGACCACATTGCGCATGCCGATAATTAGTAGGATGATCCATGTTTGGAACCGTTCTACCACATCCGAACACGTGAGCTGGAACAGATTCTCCTTCTCAATCTTCTTGAAGACGCTGCCTTTGATCTCGACAAACTGGTTCGATATAAGAAGTGTCAATAGCGAGTTGGAATACGAATTTACCGCCACATTCAGCGTGATGACCTGATAGAACAAGCACCAGGTATGGATGACATTGTATATCAAGGAGAGCACAAACATGCCAAAAGGCAGCAATACTTTAGATCTCCCAGAGCTGTTCCTAGAAAGTGTCTCCGAGCTAAACAAGCACTCCAAGATGTCCTGCCCAATCGCTGAAAGTAGCCGGTCGGCAACCTACATGAGGATTAGAGATGGGAGTTATAGAATGAAGTATAGGACTTACCTCAAGGATGTTATATATGACATAGAGCTTCATCGATGACTGCGCACGGATGAAGTGGTACATTCGGCTCGCATCAAGGTTTGACAGAGCAATAGAGCTGCAAATGAGAACGGCACCTTGTAGAAGATCGGCCTTGTGGTACGATGTGAGATTCGAAGGGATCGACTTCGTCCTACGATGTCGAAAATGCCCCGGTCTTGGCATGGCGTGTTTTGGAGGATGAAGTACTCCGTTGGGGTTTGGTCGTGATTGTTCTGCAAGGGAAGGTCCACGTCCGTCGGATATGTTGCGCTGCCTCCTAGATGCACTCCGTCGGTGGTCTGAATGACTCCTCCTAGCCCGACTCTGACTCCGCTCCGTATCGCTTGGGGTCTGGGTGTTATCGCTCGTATCGCGAGATGATGTTCTGCCTCTTCGACCTCGACGCCAAAGACGGCCCATGCCGGACCAAACGAAGCCAACCACCCATTGGACCTCTTTCCAGATGAGGTATAGCCACCACTTCACAAGCACACCCACGGCAGAGATGAACCTCATCGGCAGTATCGTAAATGTATACAACCAAGCGTCAAAACAAGCCAGCGTCCCAAAATACATGATCTGCTCAAGGTAAGGCGGAAGAAGCAAAGCGTTGAGCAGTCGCTCAAACTTGACGGCACTAGATTCGTACGGGGTATCTGCCGGTTGAGAATGGTGTATGTAGAGTGGACTAGGCCGCTGGCCAGCCAGTTCGAGTTGCAAATGCGTGGGGAGCGACATGGGCGGGAAGGGTATGGTAGGGAGCATAGGCGACGGAGGGGGTTCGGGTCGGTCTGGCTGTTGAACTGGGGTTGATTTGGTGGCGGGCTGGGAGGGTTTGGGCGGCGCGCCCAGATTAAGGGGTGCCGGTCTGGGGAGAGGGTTGAACGAGTTCCGTCGATTGTGAAGCGGCGCTGTCGTGGGGGCACCGGGAGGCGGTCTTCGGCTGATGGGGGGGCTGGAAAGGGTGCGGGCCGACGGAGGTGGGCGCTGGAAGTCGGCGGCGGTGTGTCGGGCATTCTTCCTCACATCGGCCGGGCCGCTGGACCGAACCGAGTCGTTTCTCGTGCGCATGACCATCTCGATGCCGTCCTGGAGCTGGCTGTTCATGGAAAGGTGCGGTATGTCGTCAACTGCGCCGGCCGACAGCGGATACTCAGCTCCGTTGGGTTTGCGCTGCTGGTGGGAAACGACGGCCACAGGCAGCGAGTCGGGCGACGACGTCAAGGCCTGCATCTGGGATGCCGAGAGCTTCCTAGACCTCTCATGGCTGGTGTGCTTGGTGCCCGACTGCGCGCGGGGCTTGGACGCGGCACCGACGTGGTGTTCGAGTGGCGGCGGCTTCACCGAGTTGTCTGCGTGTGATGCTGCGGGGCCGCCATTATGACTTGGGGCTTCGGCATGAAGGGGCCGGTGACGGGTCTCATCCTCGTCTCCGTCCGTCTCGAACCCGAAGGCTTGCCGCGAGGTCGAGGCAGCGGGTGCTGTCGCTGGGGCGCTGTCGAAGTCGGGGAACGGGTCGGGCGGCGGTGTCGGGCATTGTGTCGCAATCACATTGTCTCTGTCGTTTTGTCTCTTCTTCCTCTTCACCACGATGCCTCTGTAACCATCGTCCATCTCCATCTCCAGCTCTAGGTCCAGCTCCAGCCCTCCGTCTCTTTCTATCTCGCCAGACAACCTGCCGGGCATGCTTCGGTCCCTCGCTATCGATACGGCGGCGTGGACTGCAAGGAGCACATCCTCAACGCGCGTCTGACTCGAGTAAGCAGAGTGGCTGTTCGTCTGTGGGTGTAATGAGTAATCGTGGATGTAACAAGTAACCGTGGATGTGTTGGACAGGTCGTCGATAGGGACGGTGCAGATGATAAAGAAATGTTGTCCACGTGGGTAAAGCGGAGAGTACCTGTGGGTGGTGATTCCCCAATCGGACAAGCCCCTTGCTACTTCTTGGCTGTTGGCTTCTAGCCCTTTTAGGGGTGCTTCAGGGTCCTCTTCCCGCAAGGGCCTACCCCAGACCCACTACGTCATATCTTCAGCTCTATTTCTTTCGTTGAAGATAATTTGCTTGCTTTTTTCTGCGATAGGTAATAAACGAAATAAACGATACCCAGCAGCACGGTAGCATTACTGGACATTCTCCTACGCCGCAAACAAACAGGCGACAGGGATAAGTACCCTGGTAGAATCCAAACACTATCTGACGCATATCCCTTCTCTCGCTGTGAATAAGGTTATTTCGTTCCGAAACCTGACAAACATGAAGCACACCATCTGCACCCTTACTGCCTAGCATAGCATCACGGATGTACTTATGTTTCGACTAATGCGTGGGAAGCTAAATATGCAAGCCACAGCATCATGTTGACCCACGTGCCACCCAGGTACTACTATAGTTAACAATGCACAGAGTCCAAATTTCACGTGGAAATCAACACCCGTGGGATAGAAGCGTCCGGGATCATGCTGACCTACCTAGATCGCATTCCCCTGACGGAGAATTGGCAGGTCCAAAGGTGTGTACTGTTCAAACATCCATCATTGCGACCGCATCCGAGGAACTTGCTCAGTAGGGAAGTAGGAATAAACGAAAACTTATACCAATCCAACAACAATATATACCTCTCTACCCAACTAATACTTGAGATTTCACATCCAGTCAACAATAGATTTTCAAGGGCATCCTGTCGAAATAAAAGGGGGCAGTGTGAAAGGGCATCTGCCTGATAGACACCAGCCTTAATGGATATAAGAGTTGGTTTATACCCGTGCTAAACTACCCAAGGCAAGCCCTTCCTTGAAGACTCATGCTCGTCGTCTCGAACTACGTATTTAAAATGATTGCTGTTTTCCTGCATTGTTATTAATAACTATCCGCAGTAAGAGGGCGCGGGCTGAGTTTGATAGGCAGAAGAGAGTCCGAGCTGACCAATGGACAGTCAGCTTGGCGACCCAATCGGGCAGTGCTGATCCCTCTAGAGTGCGAACCGTTCGAACAAGATCAGCCCTAACATTGTTCAGAGCAGTATACGAAGAGAAATGAAGGTGGGCGAAAGTCCGAGGCTGTCGTAATATCCAAGCCGCAGTCTCATTATGAAGATATTATATGACGGCCACGCAAGCAAGGCGACAAGGGACTGTGGGATGAAGGGGTAGCTGATGTAGATATATATACCTCGATAGACGATCCAGAATCCAGTCCATTCATTAACAATTTCCCCATCAGTTCTTACCACCATGTTCTTCCAACCTAATCTTCGCGTCGTTCCCTTAGGGGCTTTCCTTCTATTCAATAATGTTGCCCTTGCAGCCCGCGATGGACTCTGTCCTCCTCTCGGACCAGTCCTGCCTGTCCCCGTGAGTCCTTCGACCCACGATTCGGTGCAAGCTGCAATCAAGACGGTGACGGAAAAATTCCTGAATCTTACGGCATCATTCAACACGACCGGGGTGTCTATTGCGGCAAGGTCGATACATGAGACCAGCCCAATCCTAGAGCTTCACCATACCCCACCAGTCCTCGACAACACCAGCACCACGCACATAGACTCGGAAACTATCTACCGGATTGGGAGTATATCGAAGATCTTTGCGGTGCTGTCCGTACTTACACAAGGGCGGATGCAGCTGGATGACCCTATCATAAAATACGTCCCTGAGCTGCTCCTGCTGAGCCATGAAGCTGTGCCTGTCGCCAATGACGTTACGGCTGTGAACTGGAACCAAGTCACAGTCCGCTCCCTTGCATCCCACATGAGCGGCATCGCGGCAGACCGTACGTGGGGTTCTCCCTTTCTAGTTATCCACGCTAAAACTAGACAGTTGCCTACGACCTCGCGAGTTTCCCGGTAGATTTCACGCCACTCGGCCTCCCGAAGCTGACCAACTCCTCCAAGACCGGATGTGCCGGTCTATTCGGTCTTCCGTCCTGCACCCGCGCCGAGTTCTTCAGAGACTTTGGAAAGCGGCATCCCGTGTACGCGCCATGGACCAACCCCGTATACTCCAACGTCGCCAGCTCGATTCTAGGCTTTGCCGTCGAATCCGCGACCAAGATGAGTTACGACGCGTATGTGCAGAAGGCCATTTTCGGGCCGCTAGGGATGACGAACACAACAATTTTCCATGGCCCTAAAGAGAGATCCTGGGGCTTCATTCCCGCGGGCGACATTTGGTTCGGGAGTAGCCTCGGATACGAGGACGTGTAAGTGACTACCTCACTGAGCAGTTTTCTTTGCAGTTGAAGTTAACAATGACAGTGCCGGCGGCTTCTACTCCAACACGAAAGACATGCTATCCTTCGGTGTCGGCATCCTTCAAAACCGCCTCCTCAGCCCCCTCGCAACGCGCCAATGGATGAAGCCCGAGACATCGACCTCGTCGCCCGGATTTATGCTCGGCGGGCCCTGGGAGATCCTGCGCTCCGACACAGTAACCAAAGACGGGCGACTGATCGAATACTACACGAAATCCGGCAACCTAGGCTCCTACAACAACCTAATCTGCTTAATCCCAGACTACGACCTAGTAGTCACCATCCTATCGGGTGGCGGCGCGTCCTCAGCCGACATGGTCGACTACACTCTGACAGACATCGTGACGCCGCTCCTCCCCGCGATCGAAGACGCAAGCAAGACACAGGCAGAGGCCAACTTCGGGGGAACATACTCCGACAGTGCGACGAACTCGAGCCTCACGCTCTCCCTCGACGACGGCCCCGGCTTCGCCGTGTCGGACTGGACCGTCCACGGCGTCGACATCATCGCGAACTACGGCGCCTTCAGCGCGCCGTCGAGCGGGCCCACGGACCTCCCCGTGCGCGTGCGCCTGTACCCGACGAACCTATCGGCGAAGTCCGAGATGGCGTGGCGCGCCGTCTTCGACGTCGGGACGCCCGAGGAGCTTGCCGAGGGAGACGCGATGCGGTTCTGGCCCAAGGGGACGTGTCATACTTGGGCTTCGATGGATAGGCTCGTTTACGGCTTCAAGTCGATCGATGAGTTCGTGTTTGCCGCGAGTAATGGGAAGGTGGATAGCTTGAGCTTGCGCGCGTTTGATGTGCAGTTGCGACGGGAATCCTAGGCTGTTCTGGGACTTGCCGTATCGCTAGCTCCTGGAATTAGATTCTGATGGTAGATTATTCGTTTCACCGGATGTAGGCCGGTATATGTATTATAATCTTCACATTGTTTGAATATAGATAAAACGTCGCCTCGGTAGAACATAAATTGTCAAGATGAGGAGTACTAATCTCTTTGTTATCAGCGAAGGAGACATGACTTAAACAATGTGCTAAGAAAGCTGATAGAGATAAATTATATCGTAAAGAAACCAGGGGAAATGAGAACCGCGAGCCAAACGAGATCCGGAAGCTAGTATCAGAAATTTTTGATAGCCCTCCTACTTGTCTTGAGAACAACGGAAGCGATTAAGTGGTAAAAATTGTCTATGATCGGTATGTGTATCAGCTGGCTCGCATGAGAATCAACTGAATTCCTTTTAGCCACGCTCTCGATGGCGCCCCTTGCACTATCTACCTGTTCCTTTCCAATACCAACGCCAAGCTCACTACCACAAACTGCATGGGTAGAGTCTATACACTTAGCACCCGTCTCCGAGGAAGTAGTGATATGTTCTGCTCGAATTGCAGAATACACAGGAACAAGGGGGTACTTTCTGCAGCCCATGTTCCACTTAGCCATACTTTGTCAGCCTATACCTCCAGGCCTAATAGTGGTCTGGGCTCTCCAAAGCCAGCAATACTTGATGTGTATGCAAAGGAAATGTTACGCTGCATTCCGATCGGGTCCGATAGCAGGGCGAGTTTTGGCCCGGGAGTCTGACGATATTTTGCTAACGACGTACATAATATCCCTTTCGCATCACAGACTTTGGAGCTCAGTGACTCGGAGTCCGGCACTCTACGAGTTACCTGTTGCTGCGGTGATGCCATTACCCACGGGGGAGTTCCCCGATTTACACAGGCTAGCAAGAGATTCAACTCGCGGAAAACAGCTATGGCCCCTCACAAGCTGCCTAGCTAGCCACATTCCCAATGTAGCTATCACTGGCGAACCGTCACCATGGCCCGCCGAGAATACGCCCGGCTGCTTGAGCATTGATACACTATCAGCAAAAGTGGGAGGGAGCAATCTGCCGGCGGTGTTTGCTTCTCACGCTTCCTAGCACAGGTACGTGGATGCTCTGCTATCGATGGCTCTAGATCCTGCGTTATTTGCTAGTCTCTAGTGCGTCGTTCCCCGTCCTTGGAGTCAAGTGGAAGTATCGAATCATGGAAGGAGATAGGGCCGTTCGGGTTGAGCAGCGAAGACGAGGCCTACTACGTGACTACATCACTTCACCGGGGTAGATCCGCCAGTCCGAGCCAATACACCTAATCAAGGCCACAAAAATGATACGCCGGGGGCCTTCGTACTCCCGTTGCGCTTGGAAAGAGTTTGTAATCACGTCTTGTATTATCCTATGAAGTATGAGCGTCACTAGAGACTCGTTTCCGACTAATTATGATCTACCCTTGGCGTCGAGGATTGCAGAATTTTGTAGCATCACGCGCGGCGTGGGTGAACCTGGTTTATTGGAGGAACAGTTATACGAAGAACGTAGGGTAAGGAACACGACGGGGAGCGTTTGGGCTTTAGATTTGGCCAAGTACTCGCTCAAGCAATGCTTGAAGCACCATGTCCGCTGTTCCAAGCTTACGGCGCGTTCTCGGCTGGATGTCAGTGTCCTCGAACACATGATCTCGAGGTATTTTGCCTGACACGCCTGGTACAGATCCTACCTCTAAGGTTACGTTTACACACTACTAATCGTGGTATTATTAGTGACACCCCGGCATCGGATCATCGTAAACCGCATTATTGGTATGCCACCCTAAGCCATCGATGGGCCATCGGAAGGTGGCCGAAACATGCAGTTGACCACATGTAACATTCAGCGTTGGTATCACGAGATCGATGAGGGCCCTAGCTTCTATCAGTCATTCAAGGATGCCATCACTATCTGCCGGCAGCTCGGCATCTAGTACATCTGGAGTCGAAACACGGGAATGGTAAATTACCATATCGTACTTGCCTTGTGTGATCCACAATGTAGTGTCACGGAGCATTGAATCAGGCCGCGTAGTTGCAGTTGGGGATACGGCCTGGTGAATGAAGGTAATCTTTTATTCCGGATCCAATTTAGGTTAAACCGATTCACTTAGTCTGGGAACGCCTTGATCAAAGAGAACGTAATACTATCTTCTCCCAAAAGTAAAAGCAGAACGCGATGATACTAAGTTACAAGTGTGTGGTGCTGGCGATCTCTGCCCCTTATTTCTACCCCTAGGCTTATCCTTCATATCTATAATATTATGTTTATATGAATTTACATAGACGTACATAAGTAGAAGGGGTGTTATTAATGCCACCCCTTGCCTAGTGCCACTCGTACCTCTTCGGCATATGCCTATGTACAGTTATTGCCAACCTGGCGATAACGGCGTCGTTTTTTCCGTCACATATAGTGAATTCCACCCTGAATTAACGACGTTGGGTGGTGCGAGGCATATGACCACATATTGTTTGTTTCGCTGAGAGGTAGATCTACTTGGGGTGCAACAAGGTCGTATGTTTTGAGACGTATCCGAAATGCAACCCGGGAGACCTTCACGTCTCCCAAATACGTCAATTCGCCAAATTTCCTTGGTTTGGAGTCTGTACAAGTTGTGGGACGACATGGTGGCGGTCTACTCATCCTTCTCGTTTACCATGAAAAGTGATAGGCTGATTGCTATCGACGAAATCGTGCGAGAGCTGCGTGCTAGATGAAACTTTATTGATTCGGTCCATATTGCCGCATGTCGGCGCCAGAGCTGTTGTACGGACTCCTTTCGCAGATGACCGTCACCGCCGGACTGAACCGTCGCCTTCAGCGATACGGCGGTTCCCGGTGTTGAAGAGTACCAGGTGCCAACATGGTCATGGGGCCTCCGGGATATTGTGCGATCTCTATCAGTCGCAAACTCTTTCACAAGCCCCATACCACGCTGGCAGCCGTTATTGGTGTCCACTGGTGCCGAAAACAGGCCCCTACGGTGAAACCAGTCAAGGTACCAGTCCAGAAATCAAAGGCACTGTATACAAAGTGAAGGTTCGATATTTGCGCTTAATCGGCCGACTGTGGCCAGAACTCAGCATATCGATGGGCATCTCGTCTCAACTAAAGCCCGCGGGTCATTTGCCGTCCTAGATGAACCCCCGCAATCCGCCGAGAACACGAACAGTGTCAAGGACCTCGCTGTTGATATGCTACCTATCCTAGAGTCTGACGAAAACTGCACTGTTGGTGGCCGGAATCACAGGAATTCTTGCTGGTTCGTATCACTTTCGTTCGTCTCCGTCGACAACGATGGATCGACAAACACTTATCGGCCTCATAGAGTCGTTGAGCTCAGAGGGGACGGGAGCGGGAAATTATTAGGTCCCCGGACCACTAAGCAGAAGAATATGCAACCTATAGCTTGTGGTAGTGTAAATAATTTAGTATTTTCACCTATCATAATCATACTCCTAGGACGTATGAGTTACGATTAATTACCGGGGTAATCATGATACTGTAAATCCTTTTTTTCTATACTAGAAACGTTATCATGGGCGTCACCAGGATAACAAGGCAGGCCCATGCTAATAGTTCGACACCAAATCCAAGATATCCGGCGATAGGTAGCGATATCCCCTGATCGAAGATGTATTGTTAGCTAAATTATTCGGGGGGAGATGAAGCCATATGATGGTCAAGTGTTCCTTTCATGCGAGTCCCTATGGGGTCTCCGATGATGTGTTCTGCAGACAGCGTCCCTCATCGTGGTGTGCCTGGAGATCCGACTAGCCATCATGAAGGATCTAGGCCCCGACAGAGGGCGCCGGAGCTTGTTCCCACGAACATTATGATCACTCTTGAGAAACGTAGCGTATTCAGCCAGTGATTTCTAAACCCCTTCTGTCTGTAATATTGCTTTTTGTGTATATAAATAAAGAACCCCTATTGTCTTAATAGAAGCAGCAACAAAGGGATTGCTGATATTTACTCGGGAATTGAAGCTATAGTTCGTATACGTACTGTGGTCAATTACTTCCATGCCACCAGCGACCTCGTAAGTTCTTATAGTAGAAACCCGCCATGTATGACTTGCCTTGGAATCTCGTCGGAAATCAAGTAACAGTGCGAGGTAAATGAAATCCCGGGTGTGAGAGGACGGCTGGGTAATCATTCAGGGGATGATACCCATGTTAGACTTGGAATAATCGTATTGACAAGATTGCTTGCACCTGCGAGTAGATTTCCCAGCACACATCCTCAACAACAGGAACACCCAAGCTTATATAGGTGCCGCCCGAAACTAGTCTTGCAATGGCAGCACTTTTTATGATGCTCGGGTCGGTATTCTACGCTTGGGGTAATGCTACATCGCGATTTCGAGAGCTTGCGGGCGCGGCGAGGATTGGGACGTTCGATCGGGCGCGTCGCGACTAGCGGTGGACGCCAGAAATGTGGATGAAACACTGCAGTAGCTCACCTTGTTCGAATACCACTAAAAATTAAATGGTTTACCCCAAGTTCGTGTCATGGGTAGGGCGCAATTCCGTTGGCAGGACGGGTGTCGGATGGTCTCTGGAACACTGCTTCGCGGTGCGTGATCCCTTCAATGGGAATAAAAGCCACGCAGTTAGCGCCGAGACGGGGATTGGCAAGGAATACTGGCTCATACTAACTAGCCCATGTCGCGATGGCTTTCGTGGCTGCGGTGGGTTGCCGGCAGGTGTCGATGGTATAGTGGGGGCATCGCGACGTTATTCTGACGGGCGGGATCGGTATCCTGCTCATTTGGATATTCTGGTACTCGGGAAGCAAGAGTGCTATCTGGGGCGGTGGGTAGGCTCGCGGCTCGTGGCGATCGCTGGTTGGCATTGGAAATCCTATATGGACCGACGCGTCGACAATTAGCTAAACAAGGGACAATAAAATTATGAAAATCACATTGGGGATTATTTTGATGGCCGAAGCAGTTTGAAATGGAACGTACTTGGGAGACGCCTGGTAGTGTATTGGTCAGTGGTGAAGAGCATCATAATTGTAAATGGAAGAATCGCAAGCAAGGGGGTTCATGGCTTGTTCGAGAAAGAATCGTAGTAGGAGGGAATTGTCTGTGAGTGAGTAAACGTGGGCCAAAGAAGGGCAACAATCTTATTCACTACTGTACACTGGATTCAGTGTGGATTAGGGTTACGTATTGGTAGGTATATTAGTCGGTGTAAGCGACCGGTCAGGTACGCAATAACGAAACGGTCGCCCCTCTCTGCCACAAGATCACATTGTAGGACCAGTTCCTTGTTACTACAATAAGTACCTCTATGATAATGAAGTACCCTAAATGTTCAACAAGGCGGAACTAGCCGCTTGCTCCCAACACTTTATACTCGTGGCCTTATTCGCCAGTTATGTACAATACACATTTATTCTTGGTGTAGTTTAGAAGTCATTTTACTTAGGGCCGATATCCGGAGTCACATTAATTCTGCTCTACAACAGTAGGGGCGAAGGAATAGCCACTGATGCAACAAACGGATCATAGTGTAGCGTGACTCGCAAGATGAATCCTGATATCCTACCAGGGCGTTCTCAAAGCTACATGGTATGAACCTCGTACATGGAGTAGACAACAGAGTCCTGTTGATGCACTATGATAATAATATGAAACAACTTCTTGGAGCTCTCCTGACTATATACAAAAGTGTCTTTGTCTGCGTGTGACTTACCACACCACCGACCCTAAAATCCCAGACCATCACATTGGGTCCTTAGCCTACCCTTTGTCTCTAGGCACTGCCCATGCTATTCAAAACGTGACCTATGTCTGAATAGAACCATCTAGCAAAGAAATTCCATTACGAATCTTTAATGTATCGTAGTGACGGTGTGAGGTGTTCAGGAAAATGCCCAACCCCACACATGGAAGAGGAGCAATTATTTGACCACTTGAAATGGGCTTTATACCACGGCTCTTAGTTCCAAATCTTTGGTGAAATCCAACTACAGTGGTATGCTACAAATGGCACGGGCGGCTAATAACATGTTTGTCAAATTGAATATGTGGAAATCCAGTTCTGGATATCGAAGTAGCTGTAGGTGCCACAGGAAGGTACCTCATATCACTACATGTTCATGCCGATGGTAAGTGTCTGGACTTCCTATTTTGGATAACGTTAAGTCCAGCTGACACAAAACAATCCGGTGAAATGATCCAGTGCCAATCAGAACTCCGGTCTCACCGTATCATATCCTCTGCATCGTATCGTTTGTCGTTTTTTATGCCTTCACAAACCATTCCTAATACAGCGAGAAAAGGCCGCCATGCATTCTCTTTGCAACACCCGTGGACGTCATCCTACGAGCTTAATCTGTATGATGCAAGCCATCATAGCGAGCCAGCCATTCGCTGGCGTGCCGTATTTGCCGAAATTTTAGCCGAGTCATACCAAATAGAAAGTACAATTACGATGGATTCGAGTAAAACATGGAGAAGTGAGATGAGTGACAGACCTCAAAGTCGGTTACCGCCGAAACTGCCAAGAGAGTTGATATTACTGGAGATTATTACGACGAACCCTATAATTGTCACGGCGAAAGGTTGTATAACAGAGCCTGGTGAGATTCCTGAAAGTGAAAATCAATCGGGCTTTAATGCGGTGAAGAATGGCCATCCTTATTATGGTGGTGGTGAGTATCGACAGGGCGGGCAAGTTCGATGTAAGTATGATATCGCTGTGAGGGAGGACCAAGAAGAAGCAATGATCACGTCGAAGTACACAGATGGGGTGCTCGTGAAAGGTGCTTTGCTATGAAAGATGATTCAGAGCACAAGTGTAGCATTGTCTAAGGGATGGTTTGTTTGTTGCAGGTAATAATAGTAGCACAAAGGTGAAAGTGGCCAGTACCTACTATTCAACAATTACATAATTATGTATTTTTTATTGTCTCTTTTAGGGAACACAAAGACTATAGGTCGAGGGCCAGACGAGTTATTTCTAGGCTTGCTCAGAGCATTCTGACATATATATAAGCACACTTCCATTCCCAACAGAAGATTATAATTCCAACCACACAGACATCCAAAGTCCATTTACACTTTATCATCATCGTCAAAATTACTACCCAGAAGTCTGCATTCCTATTGACATCTCCCCTGCTTTCATCTTACCAACTTATTCCGCAAAAATGTGTCAGGACATTCAACAAGTTACCTTTTACTGCGGTCATCAGATGAAGTTCTGGGCGGGGAAATCCCGCTTCTGTCTATTTACGGGTGATCGTTCAACTCGTTTCCACACGGCATATGTGTATTTCGAGCGAAATGAACAAAATTGCCCCCGCTGCCAAATTACACAGCGCATTAGGCAGGAGGGGAAACAATTAAAACGCCCCGAGTTCCGGCAGATGATTGAGGATGCGTATGCGAGGACCCAAGACTCCTTCCAAGAGAAGGAAGCCAAAAAGTGGGAGTCACTCTCCCAGCAAGCCCGCTCCGAGCTCACGTTGGACAAGATTCCAGATCTGGAACTCCAGATCAAAGAGATGGTGGCATATCATTTGTACAAGGACAATTGTACACCTAACTCTCGGGTGATCTTGCTACGCACACTTATCACACTACCGGACATATTCAATGTCCCGGAGCTGGTCAAGTTCTTCGCTTCCCGATACTTCGGCGAGAACAACAAAGAGAGGAAGATTTTGGATTGGGAGCGAAAGAAGCTTTTGAGCGTCGTCCGCCACGTTAGTCTCGATCGCACGTTCAGGACTGCTTTGGACCTTGAACCAATGCCATTGCCACCCAGCCAAATGCAATCATTGCAAAAGAGGATCGAAGAGGCCCAGGCACAGGCCCAGGCACAGGCTCAGGCCCAAGCAAAGAAGGCTTGCCCCGTTGAATCCAAGGATGCATAGTTGTACCCGCGAGAAACTCTGTTTTTTCTTCGAGTCCTTTGTATAATTGAGAATGCATATTATCTGTTTAAGCCTGTTTATCGATCTTAGCTAGCGTGTGTTTTCTCAGATATGAAATAGACTTATGAATTATTCGAATCACTGTGCCACTCACTTATCTTGGTTTTGCCACCTGAATTTCCACGTTAGTGGAGCAAGGTAGACCTACTTAGGCAGGAACTATACCAGGAAATCGTTGACACAGGAATCAAAGCACGATTGCGGTTTCTAGGGGGGTTGGGTGGGGTGCATCTGGGAAACGGCGGGTGTCAATTAATATCACGTTTTTAAGGTAGATTCTTTCTATGATGTGTATACGGAGGGTATCAGCACTCCGCCTCCTTGTAGCCTGGGACAGGTATCTCGTCTCGTTATAAGATAACATAAAAATTACTAAGCCTACATATAATCATATTGCTTTTAATAGCATTTTGCTAGTGCTTAACGAACTTTTTCTATATATAGTCAGGATAATGTGCCAAGGACGCCGTATTGTCCAGGTCAGTTCAAAACAGAGCCCAAGAGTTATACTTGTAATTAATGACTTGAGACTATTCTTATCAAGAGTTTACATGTAGAAGCTTATTATTATATGTCAGGCTCAATGGTACCACATTATACGTAGGATACAGAGGATATACAATGTCTCCTTGATTTTGTTCGGCAATTGTGGGATTAGCAAAGGCGTTTTCCCATACGCCTCCCTCACTGGCCAGCCGCATGTGCATGCAGGCTACCACTACCTAATCAGAAGCCTGACGCCCTAGTTGCGTTGCCCGCATATAGTGATACCCATTCCACCTCGCAAAATTCATTGGTCCTCTGTCACCAGCCACCGCTCCCACTACCCCTCTTTAGGGCACGGCTGCAAACCCAGCTATGAAAGACAGCGAAAACACGGTTTCTACAAGACAGGCCATTGAAGATACATATAACCATAATCTTCTCGGCCGCTCCATTCTGATCTGCTTAGAGACTATTACGCCACTCGGGAATCATGCCACCGCTCATGGATGTCGACTCTATCCGTCAGCGGCTCAAGGCAATACGGCCGCACATCAATCAAATGATGTCCATTGCAGGAACTACCGGCCTTTCCTATGGAGTCATGCTCCGTGGGGAGGTGGTCGTGATTGAAAGCTTTGGCTACAGCGACCTTGAAAATAAAATCTCCCCGGATGAAGAAACGGTTTTCCCAGTCTGTTCAATGACGAAAGGTCTGGTATCCTCAGCAATAGGCATGCTTGTGAACGAGGGCAAGTTTGACTTCGATGACCTTGTTCACAATCTGCTTCCGACGTACAGACCATCAACGAATTTCTTGGAGAGCTCCGCCAGGTTAAGTGACTGGCTCTCAATGCAGTCTGGAGCTCAACCATACCAGGTCTGGTTTCACTCGCAGAACAACATCATCTTTCCGAAGAAAGATGCAATGACCATTGTGAATCACTTGCAGCCTGAAACGGACCTTCGGGCAAAGTTTTCTTACAACAACTGGGGCTACGAAGTCGCTGCTCAGATTATTAAGAAATTCACGGGTACTGGATGGGATGAATTGCTTCACAAGAGGATCTTTGAGCCGCTAAACCTCACGAGAACATTTGCCAGTAGCCTAGACAGTTCTATTGATAACGTTGCAAAAGCATACACAGTTTTGGACGATGGCACACCGATACAGATCCGACGCACACCAATTTCAGGTGATACACTCCTAGGAGCTGCTGGCGGGGTCAGTAGTTGCATCAAAGATCTGTTGACTCTGTATAAGGAGATTTTGAGGAGCTGCATCGACCAATTCGAGTCTGGCCGCACTTCCACGGATGGATCTATATTCAAACATCTCACTACAACGATGTCTGCGCATAGTCGCTTGCCTGGTCAAAGTTTCCATGAATCATCATACGGTCTAGGCTGGTTGAGAACACAACTTCCGAATCAGATGTGCAAGATCAGTCCAAATCTATCGGTCGTCGGCGATGAGCCCATTCTTGGGGGTGGAGCCCCATCGCAACTACTCATCGCACATTATGGCAGCATGCCGGGCGCATATTGCGGTGTTAATCTATTCCCCGAGACAGACGCCGTGATTGTGCTCCTTTCGAACTCGACGCCCATGTGCGACATGGCTGACTGGGGAATTCAGCTGATCACACAAACTCTTTACGACTTCCCGCAGAAGAACGATTACGTTAGCTGGGTTCAGAAGACGGTTGACCAGGAGAAGTCCTGGTACTCGTCAACGGCTTCGGTCTTGGAGCGTCAACGGACTCCAGAAACAAAGTCGCGCCCGTTGAGCGAGTACTGCGGTGATTACATTTGCGATGGAGACTTCTTCAAAATTACTATTAGAGTCTCATCAGAGGACTTAGAAATGAAATTCCAAGACCTAGAAGAGGAGGTGTACTCTTTGAAACACTATGAGAACGACACTTTCAACTGGTTGAAGCCCAGAGACTACTTCGTTAGTAGGGGCAGATGGATCTTGCAACAACCAGAGTATTACTTGATCCGATTTTGTGTCAAAAAGGCCGGGAACGAAATCGATCGGTTTATCTGGGTGAACGATCCTGGAGTGCCACAGGGGCAAACCTTCTTTAGGCAGTGCACGGAAACGAATCCGAGTACTTCCTAGGATCACCAAACCAGGATACGGTAAATTTTCGCTCTCTATCTATATTTATCACATTGTCCAGGACTATTCCTTCCAACTAAATAATGGCATCCAATCAGGGTCCATCGAGGGAGAAATAAGCCGTAATTATTGTTGGGCTAACTACCTATTAGAATGTATTTATTTGAACACCTAGCTTCTATATCACAGCGTCTTCCGACACTACCTGAGAAATGGTCAGGGACTATTAGAAGCAAGCGTTAAGCGTCTTGTATAGTGGAGTGTGAATAAGATTGCAATGCCGATTTCCTGGGTAAAGATTCAACAAAAATCTACTTTCTTCGGCTACTCAAAATGTAGCAACACCGGATGTGCTATTGATGTTGATTATGTTGATAGTGCTCTAGGAAAATACCCCTGTCCACCCCGGAAAACCCGATACAAATTTGCACGGTAAATGCGGTACATCATATAACAAATAGGGGGGCGATATTGAGCTAGAGGTCCTTAGTATAGCCCTATACATCTTCTCCTAGAGTCATATAATACAGTCCAGGAGCTTTCGCATCGATAGGATGGTACGCACGATGTGACTTTACGGATTTTATCAATTAATACGTTGCTTCTCTTCGTGACCTTTACGGAAAGAAATGGTCCATTCAAGGATACCAGCACCTGTCACACCAGTCAAGGTCGGGACTCCCATTCAGTGCTTGGATGAAGCTCTTGCCATCGTCACATATACAATGGCTCCATAGGGTTTCCCAATCTAGACTCTGTACCCGGGGGCCACAACAGATACCAGGATCTCGAGGTGGTGGTCTCCTGGTGATTATGGGTCCGATTGGTTTTGTTGGGACCTTCTCGCAGCTACAGCCAACGAAGGGTCCTGTAACGCAGCGCCCGAGGTCATTATCGCAGCCCTCCCGAGTACATTGTAACTTGTAGGCACACCAACCGGGAGTGTTTGGTCCTGGGACACACGTACATCCTGGCCACTTGTTTCGGCAGAAAGCCGGTCTGTAGCCGTAGCCATCGTGGTTGTTGGGCCGCACAGCACCATCGCAGCCTCCGTACTCGCAGCTCAACTTAGGCGTCGGGCACATCCCAAGCGTAGGGTAGCACTGGCAACCGAAGAGGTTATATGTGCAATATGCTACATGAGTTGATCCTTCCACGTACGCACCCTTGCAATTGTTGGCATTGCAGTTTGACAAGGTTCCGCCCGCCCCTATCTCGCACGTATTCTCGGTGGGCACACAGGGACAGCCCACAAATTTGCCTGTGCACTTGGCCTCCTGGATTTTGTCAAGGGCAAACTTCCCAGCGCAGCCGTTCGAGTCGCAGGATTTTGGCTGTCCACAAGTGTTGTCGGCCGCGTTGCAAGGGCAGCACAGCCATTTGGTCTTGCAGGTCGCTTTCCCGTTGCTATCGAAGGTACCATCACAGCCATTGGCGCTACATGACGCAGATTTGCCACCTAAAGGATTATTAGTATTTGCCACCTCAGTTGTAGACTATACCCCAGAGGTAGGAATTAAGACCAACGTCTGTGGACCCGGTCAAAGTACGGGGACATATTTGGGCAACTCACTGTGCAATGGTTAGTTGCGAATTCAGGGGGGGTTAGGGGGGTAATGAAAAGAAAGTTCAGTGTCAAAATATGAGAAGACGACAGGAAGGGCTGACCACATAGCTGATGTGGGCTTGCAGCGACATCCTTTCCATCTACTTTTGCATGTAGCGTAGCCGAATCACCGTCGAAGCTACCATTACAACCATCAGCAGAGCAGCTCTGCGTATCGCCACACATACCAGAATCTGCAATGCACACGCATCCCGAGTATTTACCTCGGCATCGGGCCACGCCCTGGCTGTCCCAGCCACCATCGCAGCCTCCAGAATTACAGCTCTGCGCCTTTCCACAGTTCGCGTCTGTCGGCGTACAGAGACAACCGGCCCAGTTTCCCTTGCAGGTCGCCACCCCATTGTTGTCGAACGCGCCAGCGCAGCCTCCACTACCACATGATTGCTGCTTTCCACACAGAGTATCCGTTGGTGTACACGGACACCCCTCCCATTTGCCGGTACACACAGCTTTGTTGTCATCGTCGAACGCGCCGGCACATCCGTTGGCATTGCACGGTTGGGACTTTCCGCACATGGTGGTCGTAGGGAGGCATTTGCAACCAGCCCATTTCCCTTTGCAGGTTGGTACTCCATCGGTGAAGCTGCCTGCGCAACCTCCAGAAGAGCAGAGCTGGGGGTTACCGCACATAGCAGTAATTAGTAGGTAGACATTTACAGCCTGCCCACTTGCCCCTGCAAGTTGCGGTGCCGTCGTCGTTGAAGATTCCTGCGCAGCCACCAGCAGAGCACAGTTGGGGCTCTCCGCACATCTGCTCCGTTGGCTTACACCGACAGGACGCGTAGAAGTCCTTGCATCGGGCCAAGCCGTCGTCGTCGAATGAACCAGCACACTTATTCAGGTTACAGCACTGCTGCATTCCGCAGTTCTCCGGCGTCGCGATGCACGGGCAAGACGCATACGAGTTCTTGCAAGTCGCCTTACCGTCGCTATTGAAGGTACCGCCGCAGCCGTTCGCGTCACATGCTCGTGGATTGCCGCAAGTGGTAGTCGTCGGGGTGCAAGCACACGTTGCGTGATAGTTTTTGCATGTCGCCTTGCCGTCGGCATTGAATGTGCCATCGCAGTTCCCCTTGTCACAGGACTGGGAGGTGCCGCAGGTCTTGGTCGTAGGTGTGCATGGGCATGTCGCATAATAGTTTTTGCACGTCGCTTTACCATTTGCGCCAAATGTTCCGCCGCAATTCCCGTTGTCGCAGGATTGAGCGCTTCCACCTGCATTGCGATTACAAACGTTAGCAGGTTTAAAGCTACGCTCCTGTTTACCCAGACCCATATATTGATTGATCCCAGCGTTTCTGGGTGAAATGACCACTTACTACAAGGTCGTCGTCAGCCAGGTGAAGCTTACATAATATTCCAAGAGAAAACCAGGACACTATACATACCATGTTTTAGCGGTAGGTTGGCACCTACACCCACGTGCGGAATTTTTGCAAGTAGCCACACCGTTACTATCGAATGTACCGGCACAATTATTGGCGTCGCAGGACTGCCCTGTCGACGAAGGACAAGTGTATCCTGGGGTGTCAATGGAAGGATTGCAAGAACATCCGGCCTGATTGGACGCGGTGCAAGTCGCCTTGCCGTCGCCGAAACGACCGGTACATGTACTTGCTTCACACGACGGGACTGGCGACGTACACTGCGGTTGCCCCACGATGATAGAGTCAGGGTAGGCGAAGTATTCGACTGGTGCGGGTGTCGCTAAGACTCCTGGACAGAGGGATGTTGGTGCTCCAGCAGCTTGACGGCCGAAAATGTCCACACTAGCTCGTGTATTAGTCGCGACTCTCGCGGATTTTCTCCTTGAAAGAATTGCCCAAGAAGACATACCCAACTCTAAAGGTTACATCTGATTGTCCTTGGACTGTCTCAAGGACCCCTGTCAACACGGCCCAGGCTAGTACTGTAGCATATAGGTGACGAACAGCGCGAACCATATTGACTGGGCAACGTGAGCCAAAATTGAGTCTGCCGTGAATGTCTAAGTTAATGGAAGAGCTGTTGACAAAACAGCGACGTTGAGCATACTAGGTGAATGCTAATATAACCCATTGGGATACCATACTATAAACAACGCCGCGACCAAGTACTAATGCGAGCTAGTCTCCCAATTTATGCCCCATGATTCGGCCCTGCCGTGCGTGGAAGCATGCCTACAGTTCATCTCGTATATTTTACCTATCAGGCATAGTAATGACTTTAACATCATCTTGATTGCCCTATATATCAACCTCGTTGTCGGTAGCCAATAGCAATTCAAGCTGGGAACTTGTAGTTAGGGCTGACGGGAGCGCAACAAAAGCGATCCAATCCAGCTGAGTCATCCCAGGGTCTGTTTTCTGGGGTAGAGCAGAGTAGTGGATCGCCAAGAGATAAAAGCTGAGCTGAAAGAGTCGACAATAGGCGATTAAATTCCCATGATCCAATCAATGACTTCGTTTATCATGCTTAAACAGTTTCCAGATCGGTCCGAAAGTTGCATTATGCACCTGACCAATGAATTGCCAAGGTATAGGATTACTAAACTTCTGCGGCACATGCACTGGCGCTCATTAGCAACTAGAATCCTTACAGCGGTGACTTCGTATGTGATTGTTCCACGTTAGGATAATGAGGGTTTGGCTGGTTGAAGAGCGAGTAAGACCGTAATGGAAGTTGCATGGGTTGCTTCTGAAGCCTATGTACCCCTCGTCACAATTGCTCAAGCGATATATAGACTAGAAAAGAACCCACTTGGAAATGGGTTGAGTTACTACTAAAGAGAAAGTCGTTCACCTAAACTTGTGTATACTCCTTTCTGTCCTTTTCACACCTAGTCCCCTAGCAGCTATCGCGACCATGGGCCTTCAAGTGGTCGCGATAGTTGCTTACGCCCTTCTCCTACATCTCCTGCTACCAGATGTATTTGGGCAACAACTCGCGACGGTTAAGTGCGTTACTTTGGCAGGTGGTTGCGATGCAGGGGGGGTACATGCCGGCGTACTGCAAAAAGCTATCAGCCAATTCTATATAAACACTACATATGGGGGACGCGACGGCGAGACTATTGTATACTCAGCGACACAGGACGGTGGTGCTCTCGCCCAGATCTCCTACTCTTGCAAGAGTGGATCAAGTCCGCCGCCTATAGAAGGATATGATGTCCGACAAAGGTGTGATACCTCAAATACAAAAGTATTAGCCCAAAACCATGTATTCTGACTATTTTCAATTTGCTAGATTGCAGCTTGTGGGAGATTGTGCGAATTCTTGCGGGTCGATCTCTGTTGATTCCGATTGTGGATTCGGAGTTTTGATAATCAAACAAGACCCGAACCCTTCCCAATCTTGCTGGTTGAAGGGCCTCCAAGTGAAACCAACCGGAACTAGCATCACAAAGACTCCCAGCGACAAGAGTTTGCTGGAAATTGTTCAGTTACTTCGGAGCGAGTTTCATGCTATCCGGAATCTGGCAGAATACTGGCTTGCCCGACTCGAGAACTAGAACAACGCGAATAAAGCCACAGATACTCGCCATCTCCATGCCAGAGCATCAACAAGCCGCGACGAGATATACTCAGAGCTTCGAAGACAGACCGGAACACATCGTATGTGACAGAGTCTCTAACAATGACAGACTGACCTGAGTAACTGTTACTTATTTTAGTCCGTAACACGGAAAATACCGTTGAAGTGTTCGAAATGTACTCGTTGCGGGGTATTCAAGTAAGTTGAAGCGGACATATCCGAATTATAATAAGACAATATATGGTGTGAAGCTAATTGGAACATGAGGATAGACTGCAGAAGAATCTCTCCCGCTTTTGAGAAACCTAGGTCTGTTAATATACGACACAATCAAGTTTACTAGTATACTGACTAAATATTAGAGGGCGATGAAGCGCAACTAGTGGCTCGTCTGGGGACAACATCATCCACCAGCTTGATGGCAGGTACAGAGCTTGTGAGAGGAACTGCAATCGGCACGATTACTTTTACAAATATACTTGGTCAGTCATACAGGAGACAATTGCTTCAGCAGCTCTATTCTAATTTTTCGGATAGGCGCGGCCGGGGCATTTGCATCTGCCTTGGGCTTCCTAGGGGCCGCCGTTAGAGGAGGTGGTGGGGGCGGCGATCCGGATCCTGGGGACGGGGAAGGGGGTGGTAACGACAATGGCAATGGTCAAGGAAACGGCGGAAACGGCAAACTTGAAATCCCCCAGTATGCATCCCCTGCGCGAACACGGTTATCACTCAACTTGCAGCAGCGCTTAGGCCAGTACTTGATATGGAGACACTAGACCAAGGGTTGGATGCATCCCTGATGGCTCGCAACATACTTGAGACCCGCTGGGAAAATCGACGGCCAGCCAACAACAGCTTTTCCCCCGAGGGCGTGAACGTGCCGCGGGTTAATGTCTGCTTTAATGATGATGTAACATTCTGGCAAGCTGAGGAGTATCCTTCGACAAGACAATGGCCGGATAGTGATAATGACGATACATCCACCCCGAATCTACCCGGCATTGGGGAGATTCCGTCATTATCTGGCAGCGGACCCTATAATGGGCCTTCGGTTAATTACTTCATGAACTATGACACCGACATGCCTTTCTGCATTCCTCATCTTGCTAGATCGCCCGGAGTGCGGAACCAGTTTTGGGCACTCTTCGACACTGATCCGCCCCCCGCAATAAAATATGCCAGTAAGTATATTAATTTCAAAGGTCGAAAATGTCAGAAGTGTACTAGGTCAAGGAGTCACTTCATGTACTGAGACAAAAAGGGGGCACGGTTATCCTGTTCATGTATATATATGAAGGTCTTCCCACCTTGATCATGCAGTCAGTCAAGTAGTCAAGTTGAATACGACACTCATATACCACCTCTTTTGACAGAAAAAACAGCGCCGTTATATTCGGATGCAATACCATTTAAGCTGACTTTCCATGAGCATGTCTTTGAGTTGCACATTGTCAAGGACTTTGTAAACTGGCTCACAACAAACCGAGGAATCGCTTGTCAAACCATTAGTAATGCGAACCTGCAGGGGATACCAAACTCGGACGTCAACTTTCTAGATCGAGTCATGATGGAACTCTCTTGGTACAAGTCATATGCTAATGGGTTAGAGTATTCCTGCCGGAAGCGACTTTCCGAGTTCTTCGTGTTAGAAAGTCACCTTAACCAGTGCAAGACGAAGATTATGAATTACCGGCCGCTCGGTGAGTCTGAGGCTAACAATCATATCCTACCACGACCTACCTCTCTGAACGAGTGCGACGAGTACTTGGATATGTACGGTATGACGGCAGACTACTTCAACGCTCGGCCGGTCATGTTAGCATTTATGTACGCGCGCAAGCGCGTCTACGACTATCTGACGAGAGTTCATACGAACCCACACATCTCGAATATCAATTCCAACGGTGTCCCCGTCAATGAGTTATGGGTACAATTTACAGACGCCTGGGTGGTCAAGCGTAACAATGACTTCCAAGCGTGAAGGAACGAACTACATCAGACATGCCTGAATGCAGCATTGGGTGACCAGTGCCGATACGGGTTCTACCAATCTAGGTTCGGAAACGCACAGGGTTGGGGCCCGGCGAGATACAGGTTCCCAGCAGAGTGGCTTGTTCAAGATGTTTGGAAGAACAACCCTGCTCACTCTGAGAACACGTGCCCTCAGGCTTAAGATGTGTCGAATATCCCGGTCAACAAAACTAGGAGCAACAGCGTGTCACCGAGTAAAGGCACTTCCTTTCTTTCTATAAAGTACGAGGTCGGAAGGATAATTATAGTTGCCCTTGTCAGAAGTTGCGGGAATAGAGCAGAGCAATAGATAGTTAAGCCAAGTCGTCAATGGTATACAATCTAATGCTTCTATAGCTACTACACCAATCAGTAGCCTGGAAATCTACTCGCATTTTTCGACTTGGGCCGGCGTATCCCCAGCTCCATAATATAGTATTTACATGTTATTTAAGAACGTTTAGGTTGATTGACGGTACTATATTAATGACAATAGTTAGTCGAGGCTCTTCTAGCTTCTGCTTTTAACTGCAAAGACCGCGAGTGATGTCGAATCCATAGGTGTAATATGTATTTGAGTCGAATCAAGCGGTGGATATGAAACTGGTAGGCAGCCATGGGAAAATATCCGGTAAAAGTAAGCTCTTGCTTTAATACCTGGTATATTAAGACAGTATGTAGAGGTAAAGGGTGCCATCCCCAACCAAAAGGGTGTTGGAGAGCGCATGGCCGCCAAGAAAGTAGCCGCAGATTCTAATTAGGAAAAGGACTTCTTCGTCCGAGTTTCCTTTTCAGATAGATATCGCTCAAGAAAGCCAGAGCCTAAAAATAGACTATACCTCAAATCAAATTGATAAAAGAGGTCTAATGGCCCTATGCTAAATAGGAGAAGGGCTGGGATGCTAGGAGCAAGGTTTTACCGGAAATTTTATAGAACGCCTGCGTCATTTTGAAAATGTTTGGCACAACTTCAGTAATACCCTTCGCAGTCCTATTATTAGCCACGTATGCTCAGGCGCAGAACATAGGCACATGGCAACCAGAGACACATCCAAAGTTGACTTGGAAGCAGTGTTCTAGTTCGGGCGCCACCGCTTGCGAGGTGGTGGAAGGAGAGCTCACCCTCGACGCGAATTGGCGATGGGTCCACGATAAGTCTGAGGGCAGTTGGTACAATTGCATTCAGTACGCTGAGTGGAACCAAACCCTATGTTCCGATGGGCGAAAGTGTGCAGAAAATTGTGCTATAGATGGAGTTCAGTATAAGGAAGCCTATGGAGTCACAACAAGCAGCGATATGCTGACAATGAAATACATGACGGATTATGAATATGGTAAGTATTTCTTGCAGAAGAGATTGGGAAAATCATATAACATGTGTCTGCCAGCTTCCAATACCGGGTCTCGGCTATTCTTAATGAATGGACCAGAGAAGTACCAGATGTTCACTCTCCTTGGAAACGAGTTCTCCTTCGATGTTGACTTGTCCCAAGTTGGGTGTGGGTTAAATGCGGCTCTTAACTTCGTAGTAAGTTCCAAAACGTTTCACTTGCCGACCTTCTCAGAGCCATACGTCAGGAACAAGTAAGTCTTTCATAGCCGAACCCCATTACTAATGAGATGTATTATACGAAGTCAATGGATGAAGACGGGGGATTGTCTCTGTACGCCGGAAACAAGGCAGGTGCCCGTTATGGGACTGGATATTGCGATGCGAATTGTCCTCGTGAGCTCAGATTCATCAACGGCAAGGGTAACTCCGAAAATTGGGTTCCCTCTTATACAGACAGTGAAATAGGATACGGTGGCTTGGGCTCTTGCTGTCCGCAAATGGCTATATGGTGTAAGGACATCTGGGCAACCCTTCCCTATTGAACCCATAAGATACTCTCCTCCTTTTCCTCTCATATTCTATGTCTCGTTTATGTACCGGTGTACTAACGGCCCCTCCAGCTGCCAATAGTGTGTCGACGTCAATGGCTGCCCATCCCTGCAAGAGAGCAACGCAAGAGGAATGTACGGCCTCAGACTGTGGTGGGAAATACCCGGTCACCACCCGCAACGAAGGGGAGTGCGATGCCGATGGGTGCGACTTCAACCCCTATCGTCAAGGAAACCCAGATTTCTATGGTTCTGGGAAGGTCATCAATACGAATAAGAAGTTTACTGTCATCACACGGTTCGTCATGAGAGATGATGGGAAACTGGAGTCGATCCAGCGACTCTATCAACAAGATGGCAAGACAATTGCCAATGCAGACTCCTCCATCCCTCGTGTCGATGGTAATGCTATCAACAGCGCATTCTGCGCCTCTCAGAAAAAAGCCTTCCAAGATCCTGACTATTTTAATCTCCAAGGTGGTATGGAGAAGATGAGCGAGGCTCTGTCCAAGGGGATGGTACTGACGATGTCGATTTGGCACGATGTGAGTAATGGCTGCTAAGAACTAGCATGCTAAATAAGGCAATTGAACTGACGGGTGTGTGATTGAGCAGGATTATGCAAACATGCTTTGGCTTGACGGAATGTATCCTGCAAACCGGAGCCCTGTGGAACCTGGTGTGTCGCGAGGGCCCTGCAGCTCGGGCTCAGGAAGGCCAGAAGAAGTCAGAAACGGCCAAGCAAATGATCGTGTCTTTTTTAGCAATTTCCGGTTCGGGCCGTTAAACTCAACATATAAGATGACATAACGCTATTGAAAGCTTATTGCTTATCACTTGCGATCAGGGATTACAGCATGGCATAGCTGCGTGGAAATCTGGGAGGATTATCTCAACAATAAGTGCGACCACCAATGTGGGGTAAATAATACCATCAATACCGAGAGGTCGGTGTCACAAGGCATAGAGACAAAGAGACTCCTGTATATGTATCTAGGTTAGCCTCACGTAACCTTGAGACCCCTAGTGCAACAACAAGAGTCTATTGCCTACCCTATACTGGGCCCTGGTTCGTGGCAGTCGGACTTCCGCCTGGCTCGGCTGAATAATACGAATTATCATGTTGATTATATGGTATTCTTAATGATGTGACTGAGAGCGCGGTCGCACGAAACTTTGAGTAATGTGTTGCACTTAAGTACCTAGTATATAGAGAGTGCGACTGTAAGGTCATGGCTTTAGTTAATGAAAATAAGAAAGTAGAATGAATTACCGGATTACTTGCGAGAAAAGACGAAAGGTTATTACCGATCTCCTCTCCTGATAGTTGTATTGTGGTGGAATCCGCTGCCGGAAGCGATTTCTATTGGGGTATGATAGCAGTTGCGGCCTGAAAATGTACTGTAGAGTGAGCCGGAGAAAGTTAGACGCGAAGGAATACTTAACTCCGCGAGAAGTTGGGCCAAGCACGGGCCGCGCATACAAAGACGACACCATTATGAAGGATTAAGTGAGTTGTGTGGAGTTTGCCAAGCGTCGGCGATGAAGTGACAGGCGTTCACTCTTGGCAACTGTCGACGATCGACACAACATCCATACGCAGCAGAAGCTAGCTCATGACATCCTTTATGACAAGGTCCGTTAGCTACGCACCGCATGATTTCGTAGTTGCTCCGTTCCACTCATTGGTAGATAATTCAAGAGATCTACACCCCACTCGCGAAACATGGCACCCCCGGGCGGTGCTTCTTGGCCTCGGCACTCAGCATCTGGGATAGGAACCAAGTCGGGTTTACATGGCTGTACGATCGTAGTTCCGTTGCATAGAGGGAATATAGAGCTAAAAATTGAGAGTAAATCCGATTCGGCTATAATGTAAATCTAGAGTACGTTGAGTCTGTTGCTTAACATAGTGTGGACATAGATATAAACTCTTTGTGCCGCAAATCTTAATGTTGGGCTTCACGGCTACACCTTATAACGACTCTAACTATCACAAGGCACATTCATTTGGCAATTAGTAGATACCATGAAGTCGATTTTACCACTTGCTCTCTTGACTTCAGTTGTTTCGGGTCTGCCCAAAGCAGGGGGTTGTAACACTGAGGAGTATGAATATGTTATCATTGGATCGGGCCCGGGAGGGGGAACACTAGCGTATGTCGACGCTGAGTTTTATCTCCGAAATATCACTAACTCAAGCAGAGCGAATCTAGCCCGCGAGGGGCACTCGGTCTTCTTGATTGAGGCAGGCGAGGACAAAGGCGAGAGCGTCCTCCAACGCGCTCCTGCTTAGTAAGCATACCTCCCTGCTTTCCCGCTAGCTAATAACTCACTTCTTGAATAGCGCGGATACCAATTCGGAGCATCCTGATCAGTCATGGGCATTCTATGTTGGCCACTACCAAAACGAGACGCAAGCACGTCGTGATTGGAAGTTCACTTATCGTCTTAACAACGGTTCGCTCTATTATGGTCTCGACCCTCCCCAAGATGCGGAGCCGTAAGCTTCCACACATCCTCTACCCTCTGATGGAGCCTAAGCTGTACTAATTCTAATAGGCTCGGAATATTTTACCCTCGTGGAGCCTCGGTTGGAGGAAGCTCGCAGGCGAATGCGATGAACTTTGTGCTCCCTCCGGACAATGACTGGGAGTACATTGCGGAGCTGACAGGCGATGATTCATGGAGGGCCCAGAAGATGCGAGAGCACTTCATTCAAATCGAGCGCAACGTGTACACCGATGGCCAACAACCCGGTCATGGTTATGACGGATACATCTCGGTATGCAAAAAGGACTGACGTAATGAATCCAACAGATGCTGATTAAAAGGCTAGAGCAACATGAACAACATCTCATATGTCTTGGACCGGCCGGGTTTCGTCGACATAGTCCGCAGTAGTATTCAAGAGACCGAGGGTATTGAAGTTGGCAGCCAAGAACAGCTGACTGAGCTGCTCCAGCGAGATATGAGTCGGATCGACGTCGACCGATATGAGCAGGCAGGGGTCTTTCGATTCCCTCTCCATGTCAACGCTCTGCGTGAAAGAAGTAGCGCTCGTGACTATGTCATCAACACGTTGAACAGCCGCGTAGCTAATGGCACTAAGAGATACCCTCTCACTCTGAGCACAAGTAGTCTCGCGACTCGCATCCTCTTCGAGACTACAGGCGACAGGCCTAAAGCTTACGGAGTCGAATATCTCAAAGGCGAGGGACTATACGCGGCCGATCGTCGATACAACGCTTCGCAAACCGGCGAACTAAGGCAGGTTACAGCTACGCGCGAAGTGATTGTTGCAGGTGGTGCATTTAACACACCACAAATCCTGAAGCTCAGCGGTGTCGGCCCACGTGAAGAGCTAGAGAATCTCGATATCCCGGTTGTAAAGGACTTACCGGCTGTGGTAAATAAGCAACACCCTTCTCCTATCCGAGTTAATCGCGACGCTCATTATGACAACAGGGCAACTATATGCAAGACAACTACGAAGGTCCAATCGTCGTGCGCGCTACCACCGTTTTCGGCGCCAGCCCATACGCGAACTGCACATTCGATTACATCAACCTCGAAAGCGACCCTTGCTACAACGAGTGGCACGACTCTCACACAGGTGCCTATGGCGAGGGTGGCGCCCCGCTAGCAATGCTATACCGGTCTAGCTATAGCGAAAACAACGACACAGATCTATTCTTCTTCGGGGCGCCTGGGGCTGTCTTCGACGGTCATTATCCGGGATTCAGCCAATATCAAGCCCCGCCCGAGACCTGGTTCTGGTCTGTGGTCAAGATGCAGCCGGGCAACCAAGCCGGCACGCTGCGGCTACGGTCTGCAAACCCGCGCGACGTGCCCGAAATCCAGTTCAACTTCTTCGAGCAGGCCGGGGACCGCGATCTGGCGGCCATAGCCGAGGGTGTGGAGCACGCGATGCGCATTTTCGACGGCGTCCCAGCGCCATACGGACCCTTCGAGATTGTCGAACCGTCAGTGCCTGGTTCCGGAGTTAGCGTCGAGCAAGGGATCAAGGACCTTGCATTCGGCCACCACGTCACCTCTACCTGTCGCATGGGCCCCAGGGATGCTGAGGACTACTGTGTCGACTCCGAGTTTAGAGTCAATGGGATTGACGGGCTGCGTGTGGTCGATGCCTCGGTCTTCCCTCGCACCCCTGGCGCCTTCCCCGTCGCCCCGACATTTATGATCAGTTATAAGGCTTACAAAATTCTTACTGCAGAAGCGACTACCGCAAAATAGGCGAAGTGACCAGGTTTTGTGTCTATGTGCACGGAGCATCATGAGAGTCATAGCATAAGGTTTTGACCAGACCGTTTACTATGAGGCGCATATAGTAGGTAGGTATATGTACAGTAGACAAAGTCCCAACAACTAGTGGTGCCCTGGGTAACACTTATCATTCTATTGTGTATAATTAGACCGTATAAATAAGATTCGTTCTTAGTTATCATTATTATTCGTGTCCAGCAAGTACCAGTAGTTATCAGCGATATATATCAATGACTAGTGCTGGATATTATATTTGTCAATATGAGAACTTAGGTATGTCGCTACCTTTTACCAGCCACTACAAGCCCCGCTCCTTAACTTTCAAGTCTTCAATTGGTCTTGGCCTCCTCAACTTCTAGTGTTCTTTGCGCTTGGTACTTATTTGACTTTAACTCCTTCGCTACCTCGCTCAGCTGATGTTTTTCAGCGTAGTATAGAGCAGTCTTACCTTCTTTGTCAGGCACCGCGGAGCTGTCCTCTTTTTCTAGCAACATCTTCACCATTTCAACTTGGTCATCGCTTGTCAAATTTTCAGACGCCTTCTGCCTACATACCAAATGCAAAGGGATCTGTTCTTTATTATCCGTTGTGTCCACGGAAGCGCCGTGAAGCAATAACTCCTTGACGAAACCGGGGCCGTGTCTCTTCGAGATGGCCATATGCAACGGTCTTTTTATTTCGTATGAGCACGTTGGGTTTGGCGCCAGCCTTTAACAAGACCCGGAGCACGTCCAGGTGGCTAAGATCTGCTGCATAATATAGCGCTGTAAAGCCGTGTTTGTTAGGTGTGTCTATTTCGGTCAAGCCCTTCTGGGCCAATTGAGCGACCAAGTCTAGCTGGGGTCGATGACTCTGAACGAGGATAGGTAAGGCCGTGTTATCTCACGTTGTCCGTCCGGCGGGGTTTGCGCCGTGTTTGAGCAGACGATACACGAGTAGAGGGCCATGCCAATAAGACTTGACGGCGTAATCAAGCGGCATTCATCCCCCCTCTCCTCTATCACACCGCCCCCCTTAATCATACCGGAACCCCCTCAAACTCTAAAAGTGGTTGCAACCCTTTGATTGGCTGATTTAGTGTCTGCAGCTTATCTATTGGTCAGCTCCCCGATAAAGAATCAACCACAATTCGGCGCCACATGTGGCTCAAATTAATGTCTTCCCCTGGTATAAATTAAATCGAAGCGCCCTACACTTTGATTTACAGGGTATTTAAAATGAAACTTAGCCGGCAAAGCTTTGCATTTTAAGGACAACTTGCTTGGCTCTACACGGGTTTAGTTTAGGTAGTTTGTGTCTCAAGCCAACGTGGCTGGTCAACAAAATGTATGATCCAATTGACTTATTAAGGGTTGGAGTGATGATTACAGCACTACCCGCCTCTTCATTGCTAGGGTGGGGCAGATGAGAAAAAAACGAACTGCACAACTGCCGTGGAGTAAAACAGGATGTACGCTCAACATCTTCCGAGAACGTAGATTAGAGCTCGTGACTGTCACACGTATAGGTACGTATTCTGTACCCGAGGGTTTGGGACACCCGATATTCTATAAATAGTCTATATAAAGCGGCAAACTACCGATACGAGGTT
The DNA here is from genome assembly GCA_022495065.1 of Xylaria telfairii. Taxonomy (NCBI): domain Eukaryota; kingdom Fungi; phylum Ascomycota; class Sordariomycetes; order Xylariales; family Xylariaceae; genus Xylaria; species Xylaria telfairii. The sequence goes on along the minus strand of MU383994.1, from coordinate 33,295 downwards.
CGGGTAAAATCAGATCAGTTCGGAAGACATAATCTGATTTTTCCGAAGTCTAAGATAGTTTATTTTTATAAAAATATAGACGAAAATATAATTAGATATTTTAAAAAATCAGCGATTTAGTTGCTAATTTTAGGTGAGGTTATTTGCATATAAAAACTACGATTCGCCCGTCTTCGAAAACGGGTCCAGAGATCTACATGGACCCCTTGACTGTATTAAAAGATTATTACTCTTAAATGAATATTATTCCAAGCTCTACATAAGCCCTTGTGATAGTAACGTTTTTACAAAATTCCCACAGCATGTCGACAAGTACGGGTCGTTGAAAGATGCAAACCCCACATACGGTCTTCTCGCAAGTTAGCGTTGCAATTGCGTCTTACCTGCATGGCTTTGTAATACACGAGATAGCCTATTAGTAGTACTTATTATCAATTCGTATCGGAGTCTAAAGTAACACTCAACTTAGAAGTTGCGTTGATAGGAATAAGCATATGTGAGGTAGGGGTATAGATGTATATAATATCACTTGGGCTCTTATATTTAAGATGGCATTAACGCTACATCAGCTTTATGTCAATAAAATGGCCAATATTCCAAAGGTTTATGATCTTTAATTGCTAGTAGCAGTCATGCTTAATGGCACTCTGTCGGCTATGGGCCTGGCCCTGGCCCTGGTGTTGGCGATTGCTTTTGTAATTTGGGTTTATCGTCGAGGGTTTCCTCGGCCTCTCCCAGGAATCCCTTACAATTCAGCTGCTCTAAACAAGTTCATGGGCGACTACCCGGAGATTAAAGAATACATTAAGAGCGGGAAAGGCTATCGTGTCTGGCTCGGGTCTCTTTCGAGCCGACATAACTCACCCGTTACACAAGTGTTTTTGGCCCCCTACTCTCGGCCCTGTGTGGTTCTGAGCGACTATCGAGAATCTTTCGACATCCTAACTCGTCGCACCAAGGAGTTTGATCGCAGTGGCAGAACCGCTGCCACCGTCCGTGGTATCGTTCCGAATAGTCTCATCACGATGACCAGTTCCGATCCCCGCTTCAAGGGCAACAAGGAACTGACTAAAGACTTGATGACGCCAAGCTTCTTGAATGAGGCGAGTATATGGTCCCAGGATTTCGCTGTTCGTTCCCGTTCGGCTTTGTTGACACGATTAACCGGTGTGCTTAGGTCTCAGCACCATCTGCCTATATGAAAACACTGGATCTCGTGGCTGTGTGGCGATCGAAAACAAAGTTAGCTCAGGGACAAGCTTTTGAAGCCTATCAAGATCTGCACGATGCAGCTTTAGACATTATAATGGGAGTTACATTCGGCCGACCAGGAAGCCAAGATGATACAATGCCTCGACACCTATAGGCTATTCGTTCAAGCGCTAGTGCCACCACGTCTTTCAAGTCGACAGGAACTGAACAGTATGTGGTGTTTCCTCGTGCCTCTCTATCAGAGGACTTCGAGAACATCTTGGCCGTGAAAGAGACTATGCGTATCGGCTTCTCATCGCCATTCCCATACCCGCACATCTGGCTTCTCAAGCGGTTCACAAAACTGGGAGATACCTTTACTCGCAAGGATAAAGTCATCCATGATGAGATATCCCGGGCGGCCAGGCGACTATTCTCACACTCAAATCACACGTCCAAGCAAGAATCACAGAAGGTTCAATGCGCTATGGACAACATGATATTTCGTGAACTAGCGCTCGCGAAAAAGGAAGGCCGGTGCCCTAATATTCACTCTGCTCGTCTCCGCGACGAGTTGTTCCTCTATGGTGTGTATAAAACCCTCCCGTGTCTAATCAATTAGCCTCCTTGTATTGTATAGTCTAGCAAGTGCTATGATATAGAGCTTAGTAATCTCGACTAACGTGTTTTATGTACGCAGTTCTAGGCGGACATGATACCACTGCCACTACTCTTGCCTGGACGGTGAAAACACTAGCAGATGTTCCGGGACCCCAGCAGACACTGCGTCATCATCTTAAAGCAATATTCACAGACGCCACACTCTCTAAGCGTCAGCCTACCATAAAAGAGATTCTCACAGTTCCTGCTCCTTATTTAGACGCCTTCCTTGAGGAATCGATGCGACATACTAGAACTATCTCCCTATTATTACGAGAGACCTTGAAAGACACTGAGATCCTCGGGTATAAGGTTCCTAAGGGCACTACGCTCATCCTCAATACCCGCTCTCTGAGCTTCGTTGAGCCCGTGGTGCAGGTAACTGAGAATCTACGAAGCCAGAGCAGTCAAGCAGCAAAGGAAAAGGTCCGAGCGTGGGATGAGGCCGACATGGCTAACTTTCAACCGCTACGATGGTTGCGGAAGACCAAATCTGAAAGGTATACCTCTGTTGGCAGTGAAGTGCCCCTAGAAGATCTTTCATTCACCGAATGACGCTGGGTGCTGGGCCAAGGGGGTGTGCCGGAAGACGTTTGGCGTATATGGAACATCGTATTGTGCTGGTTCTACTCATGTGGAACTTTGTATTCGAGGCTTGTCCGCCGGAGTTGAGTTCTTATCAAGCTACCGAATACTTCACCACTGTACCGGAACAATGCTATGTTAGACTAAGGGAAGTCAACGGCATGGGAAATTAACAGGCACAATGTAGAGGGCAAGAATTATGCCGTCAAATTCCTTTCATAAAGATAGTTCCATCTCATCGCTATCGATAGCTTACAAACGAGCCGTAGTCTCAATAAAGAGGATATCCGCTCTTGCTAGCACATTCCCTCCATCGTCCCTGACGCTAGCCTCCACGAAAACCTTTCTGCCCTCCACCTTGGTAATCCTAGCTGACAGTATGACTGTGCCAGGGGCAGCTACAGGCTGAACATAGATAATATTCATATGTGCTGTGACGAAAGGGACAGCAGCCCAAACACCTCGTTGCCTGTTAAAGCCTGGTATTAGGCCTGCAATACCGTCAAGGAGCGTAGCAATGATGCCGCCCTGTACTTGTCCGGGAAACCCTTGTACGCCGCTTTGGAGGGTAGCGAAAGCATATACCTCCGAGATAGGCGGCTTGTCGCCTTGGGGAGTGGGGTAAAATGCGATAAAGTATGGGATTGTGTTGCTCGTGTTGAGCGTTCGGAACCAAACCTCGTCTTCCCCTGAAACGTTAGGGTGACGGCCTGGTCCGGTTGAGATTTGCACGCCTGCCATGCGGAGATGTTTTGCACACCACGGAATGCCCAGGAAGTGCTGCAGGTCGGGATAGCTAGACTCCAGAGTAAGGAGCATAGTGTTGAGTTGCAACCAGAACAGCGCGGGATTGTGATCCAGCAAATGTTCTGCAGAGGAGTAGCCGGGCTTTCGGCTTCTTGATGAACTGCCTCCTCCGTAGGTAAGAAAAATAAAAATTTCTTGATACATAGGCTGTCTATGTTGATGTCGAAAGATGTTTAGTAATTATCGTGATAGGCTATTGAAGACTTGGCACTCCTTACGCGCATGCAGGTAAGCAGCATGATGCACGATGATTGTAACCCTGGAAATAATTATTTACATGATTGGCCTTAATTATGAGATCTTTTGACAGCGAAGATGGACCGAGAGTTGTCCGCCGGTTTACCGATTGTTTGGGTTTAATAGACCCATGTGACTGCCCTCATAAATTGACAAGTCGCAAGCTGCGTGTAATCCAAAAAATAAGACTACAGTCCGCGCACGAGTCTAAATTATCCGGCTTGTACGGTATTTATCTCACTAGCTGTGCTTTGTGGCAATATCTCGCCCGGCCTCCAGACAGCTTTTGCATTAAGTACATTTATTAAGACTCTGGTTGGGATGCAACTACAACCTCGATGTGGCCATGATAGAACAGTTTGAAATTGATACTTAGAAATGAGTTGTATTTGACAATATCAACGGCAAGCCCTGCCATACCAGCGCCAAATTACTTGTAACAAAAGGGGGAGGTACCTGTTTGGGTGTAATTGGAAGGTTGAGAGACAAATCTACGCGCATTGCGGTGTTGAAGTGAACCCCACGCGACTAGGAGGAATTCTCGTCTTCACAATCAAAAAATCCGTCCGATCCACTGCTTGTAGATCTTGCTGAAATCACGCCATGGTCGTCGGACAGGGAACTCCCTCCCCACCAACCAATAACGCTGTCGATTCCGTCAGATGCCACCTCCATTCCGGCTTCGATCTCATTGATATCCTCATACGGCTCCTCTATCGTCAAGTCCAGTCTTCTTTTTTCCCTGTTCCGCTGACGGATTTCGTCAACAAGAGTCTTAAGCCCCCAGAACTCGTCTGTGGTTACTCGACGTTCCCCAGGCAAGAGGTTTTCATCTGAAACATACATACGGCAGGCAAGCCAGCCAAGTGGAGTTTCCCCATATACATTAGGTCGGTCAGGATTGATCCCGCTTATTTTGGCTCTGCGGAGAATCTCAATCGATTCGGTTGTTGTTGACATTGCCGCATAGTGTAATATGCCATTTTGGTCGGAGTCCACAAGATCAAGTCGCGCCCCTGCGACAATAAGTAAATCAAGTAAAATAGCATTCCGATTCGATAGTGATAGCATGATAGGAGTTGCGCCTAGCTGGCCCGATTTGTTATCGATGTTAAGACCTGCACTGAGAAGGCAATAGAGCCATTCAGTCCACCTGGACCGACATTCTTCGTTCTCTGTCCAGTCATAAGTGTATTCAGCCATGTCATCTAGTGGAGTTCGTATACCATCGATCGATTCGATTCCAAGTTGTGCACCGTAGCTTAGGAGCAAACGCGATATTGTTGCATATCCGTAAGCTGCAAAGATGGCCGTCTTTCCGTTGAATGGATTTGATAAGTTAGCATTCGCGCCGGATTCAAGGAGGAGCTGAGCGGAGTCAATGTCCTTGAACGCTGCCGCTATATGAAGTGGCGCATATCCTGCGCTACTCAGAGTATCGGGAGCTGCTCCAGATTCTAAGAGTACCCGTACGAGATTACTTTTGCGCCGATATACGGCCCAATGTAATGGAGCATAGCCAAAACCGTCTAGCTGGTTGACCTCAGATGAGTCTGCTTCAATAAATGCCACAAGAAGTTCATCTCTCCCTTGGAGAATCGCTTGGTGCACTCTCGAGGATTGCACAGTCTCTCGCATTTGATGTTGTAATGAAAATGCCTCCAACAGGTTCTTGGAGGTATCCAAGTTGTGAATAGTGATAGGGGAAGTATAGATCTTCCATCCAGTGATTCGAGCTATCGATGTGGCTGTACTTCTATGAGGTTAGTGGTGGTATTTTGGTATTCTTTGAAATGACCCCTTACTGGCCAAACGCATCCTTCGAGTGTATGTCAGAGCCTTGCTGCGCGAAGAACTTTGCCAATTCAAAGCGGTGTTGGCTTAATGCTATCTGCAATTCAAACTTAGGTATTCGTAGACAAGAGTGGACGCCATACATACCGCAGCAAGCGATCGCCCACACCGATCAACATCTGTTGCAAGAAAGGACTTGTTGGCCAAGTGAATCTGAACCCAACGAATGTCATTGAATCGAATAGCCCTCCAGATCCAATGTGAACCTAGGACTCGTGGAACCCGAATATGAAGCGATGAACCCGGACCAACTAGGCTCGACCACGAGGCATGGAGTTCAATGGATCGAGCCAGAAGCCAGTAGGGAAAGACGTAGTACAGTCTGACAGATGATGGAGATTTAGCAATGCAGGTCAGTTTATCGCATTTATGGCGCTGAAACACTGGAGAGGTGTTGTACTGGAGGAACAAGTTGCCTATAAAGGTGCCGAGCCAGCCAGGAGAACGCGACTGTTTCATTTGGTGGCAGTTGCAGTTGCAGGTAGACGAGCATCCCCGGACGAGAACAGCCTGGAATTGTATCATCGACTTTGAGGTTAGCAACGATCTATTTGTACTTAAGTCGTCATTGACAAGGCCGTATTTCAGGTAATTATTGGTTTCCTCTGTGCTTGTTAGCGGTTTTCGGTTTGAAAGGTCATGTTTGATTTGGTTAATCGACCCCTGAAGTTCCTTGAGGATTGCCTGGCTTCCTTCTTCTGTCTTTGTGTTCTTGTTTTGCAATCGTAGAATGTTTTCCGTCGCCGTACATAACATTTCTTGTATGTCAAGGGTGACTTTCGTATGTTGTTGCCTAAAGAATGTCAATTTAGTGTTTCGCAACGCATCTACCCGCTTCTATAAACGTACGCCTGTGAAGAGCCGAAAGCTGAAAAGGACAGAGTGAGGAGCTCTCGACTGCGTCGAGCCTTGTTTCGCAATCTTACGATGTTCCCCTTCTCTTTCTGCCATCTAAGCTTAGAGACGGACTTTGGTTCATCGCATCCTGATTTTTCGCCTTGCTTTTTCGGCACCTTAAGTCGGTCGCATAAATTATCCAGTTCACTGATCACTTGAACTAACTCGTCCTTCAAGGGTAAAACTTTTCTAGCATCAACACTTTTGAATCTGGTCGCATTGCTCGTCGTCGGCCTTAGATCCTCCCAATCTCGCAAGGCGGTTTCAACTTGTCCTATTACAGCGTGAAGCGTTGAAAGTTCATTCAATAACTTACCAAATTCGAATGGTATCTGGCCGAAAGACCGCAGAAAGCGAACGCCTTTGGAAATCCCAACCGCTGCTTGGACAAGGGCAATGACGCTGGCTGTTACCGAGAGGGGATCCATAATCAAGTTGTGTTCGGAATTGGGGTTGGAATAGTACGTCTAGATCACAGTCAAGCCGAGGGAAATATGATGGTCATTGAATCAGGCCTTGCTATGTGATTCTAGGTTGGAGGTTTAGCCTGAGAAGTGAGGCTGTCATGCGGTGGGCGCAGACATGCAATACTGCCTACATTTTCAGATGTGCAAGACTACCTACATTTTTGGATCCCGAGGCCTTTATGGACTTAAGTTTAGGTAACGGCATATGAAGTAGTTCTACGCACAGCAGGTGATACAAATAAGATCAGTAGGTCTAGGATATATGGAAAATAAATAATAGAATTTATGGCTGTTGGTGGTTGGCATTAGATGATAACGTAAAGCCTAATATTAAGGCACTATGAGAAGGAGTTAGGTTAGAACGAACAAAGGATACGCCAAAGTATCTACTACTATCTTACTAACCTTGGGTACATACCTTCGATCGATAAGAGCTATCTTATCAAAAGCGGGTTATTCAGCCACTATTCTAGCCACTCTTTGAAAAGCCACACAGGGCAGGGAGACTGGGTAATCCTGGGCTTGCTGTCTTGCATTCTATACCCACCGCTTAATACCCGTACGCAATGCTTCGTACAAAATGATCCGATCTAACAAACTCCACGGATCTCCACGGCGGCTGGATCTGACAAATGCTGGGTTGATACCCCAGCATTACCTCCAAAGGTATAATATGTTGACAAGCCGGCTACGTCTCAAGCCATGCGGAGTTGACATTGAATTAATAACTGAAATTAACATATGAACATATTGCGCATCATATTATGGCGGAATCAATCCCGAAGGCCGCGTCGCAATGGACCGTTGGAGGCACGGATGGCCTGGAGTCTCTCAAGTTGTCTGAGCAAGCACTACCCAAACTGGGAGATAATCAAGTCCTAGTGAAGCGCAAGTCTCCCATCTCGCCATCGAGCATTAATTTTAACCAGACATCGCAGTTCAAGGCGCATCGCTTAACGTACGATAACCATTCTTCACCTCCAGAATTGCCACTGGCTTATTAATTCACAGTTTCGCGACCTAATGGTTTGCCGAGGCCAGTACCCCTACGGCTTCAAAGACAACGTAGTCCCGGGCTCTGATGGGGCCGGCACCGTGCTCGCTGTCGGGAAACATGTAACGAGGTTCCTGCCTGGTGACAAGGTCGTAACAATGCTGCTGCAAGCCCACATCGCCGGACCGCCGACAGAGGCCAACACCTCGCGCCAGCTTGGTGCAACAGCCGACGGCACGTTTCGCACTCTTGGGGCGTTTGATGAACAGGGTCTTGTGAAAATGCCTGATGGTCTGTCGTTTACCGAGGCTGCTACGTTGAGCTGTGCCGGCCTGACGGCGTGGAATGCGCTGTTCGGTGGCGGGCGGCCATTAAGTGCTGGACAGTGGCTGCTTACGCAGGGCACGGGGGGTGTGAGTTTGTTCGCGGTGCAGTTTGCGAAGGCTGTTGGGGCTAGGGTTATCTCCACGACGAGTTCTTCCGAGAAAGCCGAAGTACTTCGGAGGCTAGGCGCGGACCACGTTGTGAATTATCGCGAAACAGTCACTTGGGGCGATGAAGCTAAACGGCTTACCGGGGGCGTGGGGGCGGATCTTGTGATCGATGTCACGGGGCCTTCGGGTCTGGAGCAGAGTGTCAAAAGTCTGAGGCTAGATGGAATTGTGGCTGTAGTTGGTGCTATTGCTGGGTTTGAGGGAAATGCGAAGGTGCCGACTATCCTAGACTCGTGGGTGAATTTGTTTACGAGTCGCGGTGTATGGGTGGGGAATAGGTTGCAGATGGAAGATATGTGTCGGGCCATTGAGGGGAATGTTGAGCGCCTTAGGCCTGTGCTTGATTCGAAGGTCTTCAAACTAGGAGAGTTGAAGGAGGCGTATGAGTATCTGGAGAGCGGGGGATACCTGGGAAAGGTTTGTGTTGAAATATCTTAATACTGAAAGATAGGTAGGGCTTGACTACGAATGTCATAGGCCTTCGAAATGGTCATTAAATATCCGATAACCAGGTCACTGTGTAATTAGTTGTTTGAGTTCATTCTGAATATAAATGATTGTGCATCGTTACGAGTCCTTAGGCTACGTTTAACTCCGGCGACAGAAATATGCATTCTGCCTCTGGCAGTCGAAAGATGTCAAGGGCACCCTCACGTAATATGGGCAACAAAACCTTCAATGCACACCTCTTACTTAAAGCAAACGGCTGCCTCAGGCAGATAATCTCCGGCCTCTGAAGACTACCCTCTCCAAAGGTCGCGGCGTAGACTGAGCTATATTTGAAATATTTTTAATTCCCTATATATTTCTTCTTCTACATTTTCTGCTTTAATCGTGACAGGAATACGGTACGGGATCTCGTTTGGAGACCGATAGCTTAGACATCTCCACAAGCTGAATCATTTAACCCTACCCCACGATCGCACGAAATGACGCAGGGCGGCATAGTTGCCCCTATTCCTCTTGTGGGTACCAGGTTGTGCGGATCTATCTTCGTGCGGCTTCGACAGGATATAAAAGGGTTCGCCGTGATGAATTCGACCAAGGCGATATGGGTGCTAACTGGAGATCATCTCTAAAGATAGAAGAAGCTATCATATTCCAGCCGGTAGATGGATACCTTGATTAATGCCTTCGTAGGTATCGAGGGCTCTGGAAGGTATTTGTAATATTGTTTCTTGCGGATTTAAGGGGGATATATAATAAGGCACCTAGCCCCTATTTAGCGGAGTGCGAGATGCACAGGGCAGATAGGTAAATAGCATCACTTCTTTTCAATAACCACGTGATAGTCTCGATTCCACAGTGATACATAAGTGTACTATGCGGGATTAAGGAACTGTAAGAAGATTTCCACTCGTATAACTATTTTGTGACTTGGTCTTAACTGCGCATGACAGTTGATTATTTTGGCTGTATATCCATAGCAATTCAAGCTACAATCGCTCTCTAGCCAAGCTGATCAGGAGTAAGTTCCTTCGCAGTCTTCAAAATCTCGTTCAGTGTGGCATTTCTCTGCGCAGCCGTGCCAAATTTGCCGCTCGATACCACCTTCTTTCCCGACGGCGACGAGCTCTTATAGTTGTCCGTCGACTTGCGGTACGCCTCCCCCAGTCCTGCATCCTCTGGCCAGTAAGGTATCTCGTTTGGCCGGTACTGATATGGCATGCATTGAGCAAAGGTTACTTGAGGCAATGAAGCGAAGAAGTCATCAAACTTCGACTCCAGCGCCTGCTCTAGACATGTGATTGTCAAGTTCGTGTGTACATCGACGGCGCGCCGTTCGGGCTCTGGTTGCAGAAGCGACCATGGATTGCGGCATGTGTCTACAGCGCAGGATTTCGCCGCAAGCAGCAGAGCGTTTAGGCGTGAGATGAGACGGCTTGTCGCTTCGTCTTTGTCCGCGTTTAGCGCGAGATTTGTGAGCTCGCCAGGATCCGACTCCGTGTCGTACAACTCCGCCTCCCCAGTGCACCACTTTGAGTACAAGTACGTCCCGCCGTCAGGGCGCACGATACGAAGCGTCTTATAACTGTTATTAGGGTGCGCGATGACGCCCCAGGGTGTCTCTTCCTCACCTCTGCCCCAGTACTCGACATTGATCACCTCGTGCCCGCCTCCATTTATGGGGCACTGCGTAGGCTCCGTTTCTGGATTTTCCCAGTTATCCAGCAGACTGCGCCCGTCGAGAAATGGCGGGTACGCCTCGTTCTCGGGTGTTAAACCTGCGATGTCGAGGAATGTTGGAGCGAGATCGAGATGTGCCCCCGGTAGATTGGATGTTTTGTTTGCTGGTACACCCGGTCCCCGCACAATGAATGGCACATTCGAGTCCTCACGATAATGAAGTGACTTGCCTGCTGACACGCGGTGATTTCCGATGTGCCATCCGTTATCACTTGTAAAGATCACATATGTGTTGTCGAGAATCCCCTTCTCCTGAAGCTTAGCGATGATATCTTCCACGATATCGTCTATGCCAAGTAGTGACTGCGCTCGCGCCCGGTAGAGTCCGTCTAGCTTTTCGATAGTAGTGTCGTTTAATAGCGCTTGATTCTTGACCCATGATGCTTTCTGTTGCTGGTACGCGTCGACTGGGTTCCAGTTTACCGCACGAGGCGCTTTAAGACCAGGAAACTTGTTCTCGTAGCGAACAGGAGGGACAGGCCACTTCCCAGGTCCTAACTCCACGTGAGGGGTAGTCGGGGCTATGCCGAGGAAAAATGGGGTTTTCTGATCCGCCAAATTCTCGATTCGGTCAACCCTTGTATTGGTTAGTATCAGTCCGGTTAGCTCATCTGGGGCCAATTTCGGATCCTTCGACTTACGCCATAGCACGAATAACATCAGATTGATGGTATCCAGGATATGAAATGGGTGTCTGGCCATTGAGTGACATAACTACATTATTGTACTGGTAGGTATAGTCATCCACCTATATAAAACTATCAACATTCCTGAGTGCACAGTATGGACTTGGAGGGTGACATACGGCGGTTTGGGTATTTGTCCAACCTCCCGGTGATTTATCATAATTTGCAGTATTATAGCCATTCATTATCTTGCCGATATCTGCAGGGTAGGGTCAGAATAGGATAGTAACATGATGAAGTGATTCATACACTCAGCATTGTATCCGGCAGCTGTCAGCCAGTGAGGTAGATAGTCTTCATTCTGCCCAGAAATCAACCATTTGTCGTAGTTCCCACTTCGTTTTCGATAATTAGTCAGTTACTATCGTGCTACTTGTTATCGTGAAGACTTACCCAGGAGCGCTAACTTCGGTAATGTTCGTATTATGACCCGCCTGACCCCTCAACAATGAGGCTCTGCTGGGACAACACTTCGCAACCGTGACATAGTGCTGAGAGAATATGGTACCTTTCTCAATTAATTCTTTCTGCACGACGGGTTGATAATCTAACGATCCGAGATGAAGATCTTGATCATCCGTAATTATGAACACGATGTTTGGCCTCTGTGCCTGAAAGTTAAGGCTAGAGCATATGGGGATGACAGTGCCAAGACTTAAGAGAAGAAACCTCATAGTTAGTAGTAGGATCTGTGTTTCATGAAGCGTTGAGGAAATATCGAAAGAGGGAAGACTTTATACCACGATTTATACAAATAGGATCCCTCTGTCCCCTGTTAGGTTAAGCGATTGGGGTGATCCTTCACCGTTACATCGTCTTCATGCAGGGGATAAGACGCGAGCAAGGCAGAGAGCACGCAATCCAGAATAACAATTCGTCCTTGATTGAGACTATCCGCAGCATATGAGGCCTACCTGACGTCAATTCTCAGCACTATGAATCGATCGACAATAGTAGACTGACTGTGCTGCTGTAATCCGTATTCCATTTAGAACAGGCAAGACACGTATACATTAGCATGGCACTACCAAGTAATAGATGCTGGTTGCCGTCAGGTGCTTGGCATTATGGTACCCCAATCGTCTGTTCTTCATATTTGCCTATTTTCGATATCACGCGGTGTTTGGAAATTCACAGGAACTATGCACAACTAAACATTCTAACTACTGCAATGACAGGAAACACCCAACCTACTTTCTTGCCTTTAGGACTCACTTAAAATTACCTTTAGTAAGCTTACAGTCTAGTGTTTGCGGTCTAAACGCGACTAGCGATTGGCTTCTTCTCAAGTTCACCTACAGCTAACCCGTTCCTAAAAATTTAGTCTGGGATATCTGGATATAAATAGCGTAATGAGATGTCCAATCATTGTGATTAGAGACCGACTTCCACACCCAGCGGCTCCCCTCTCATGCCCCGCAGCGGTCCACGTCATATCCATGCTCCCCGCAACCTAAAGGGCCGGCAGTTGGGTCGGTACAGAGTACAAAGGAAATCTACTTCATCTATTAATGTTAGCCACCAGGGATATCCATCAAACCCTTTGGAGAGATCCAGAAGCACTCACAACATTTGTATCTATTGCTTGCGATACTAGTGTTCTACAAAGGCTCTGGAATCATCGACCTAGTAGTGGTCTAAAAATAGCCAAGCCGTTCTAGTTCCAGGCTGAGAAACGAATTGGATGGAGAAATAGTAGTAGCTATTGCCCCGATCTAGGACCAGTGTGCCGGAATGGGTAGTAATTATCAATATTCAGTGGACATCTTTTCATACAAGTCTTCTAAAATGTTTAATGTTGTCGCCTTATGGGTTTCCCGTGTCCCACACGACGATTGCCGAAACTGAACTTATAGGAATTTAGGTGAACTAAGCATTTCACTATGACAACGCTACAAATTCTTAGGAAATAATTGAATTAAGTGGAATAACTAGAATGTGTGTAAAAAAAGAATAGTTATGTGAGAAAGTGGAACGCACACCTGACTAACGAGCTAGATTGGTCGAATTAATCGATCCACTGCCGCATCCCATACCTTTATGGTGGTGACGAAAGACGAAAGACATCGGGGCCGAGCCGCTCCAAGATCCGAACCTCTCTTGGCTTGATGAACATGGGCTCTGTAATCTTCAAGTACTCTTTGTAGTAGCTCTTTGTGATCTGTTCTTTCAAAAACCACTCTAATGACTTTGACCAATCCTCCACCCAACGGATCTCCCCTGGGTTCTGACGGCTTTTATACACCTCAAAACGCAGGCATTCAGGCTCAGCAAATGCCTGATCATACGCAGGCTTAAAGGCATCAAAAAACTGATCAATATTTTCGGGAGAGATGTACACTGCAACGTGTAACCTTATATTGAACTTGGAGGGCTTGGAGGGCTTGGAGGGCTTGGAGGTCATTTTGCGTTGAAGGTAGGTAAATGTGCTATCGATATTTAGACTTGATTGGTTGAGTAGGTGGAATTGTTTATCTTGAATGGGATGGTATCGGAATGTGTAAGTTGATGAAGTGTGCTAGAGAAGAATATTTTGGCAATTTAAGTGGACTTAAATACATCTAGGACTAAGTAACACCTTCTTTGTAGTTGGAAATTAGTAGGTAAAACATCACAATCAAGCTTGCGTCAAAGGCATTGTACAGGTATGAAGGGTCTTGTCGAGGGAAACACGTCCTACAAACAGCAGTTTGTGAAAGGAGTTTGATATCATTTACCTTTTTCGGTTGAAAATCTGAAGGGTTGTTGTAAATAAATTATAACCGCACCAGACGGGTTAACCATTCTTAATATAGAATTCCAAGGAAGAGTTTGGCAAGGTGACCAACTGACAACGAGCAATATCTACCCACCAACTTTAATAACCACTGTAGTTCTTACATTCGTCCCACTTCAGTAAGTATCTCGCTTCCCTTTCTACAGGGCGGGAGAACTTCGGTCTTTCTGCCAGAATGGCCTCGCCTAAATCGCCGACTGCGCCAACTCATCGTGGCAGGTTGTCTTAGAGGGTCGGATGGAATCAGATCATATCTTCTGATCTGGTCAGCTACTTGTAGCTCATATGATTATTTACAAGATATTGGATGTCCTAAGCCCTTGGGTACGCGTGCGTGTGACAGAAGTCTATCGTTCACGAAAGACTCGGCTACGGAATAATAATAGTTTATATACATATTGCAGTATTTCAAATGCCGTTATATAAAATTAAAGTAGATGATAATTAAGCGATTAAGTAGACATATAATATTAATAGATTTGTATATAAATTACTAATAGATTTACTGATATACTACTATATACTAATGATAAAATCAAATCTAAGGAAGGCTGTTCAGCCGGAAAAATTGAAATAAATATATGGAAATATTTAGACCTTTTGGCTTTGTATGCTGGCGGTCCTTTATTTTTTAAGATTTCTATTCGACTTTATACGAACTGTTAGATTTGGTTGGTTTGTATGGGAAATGGTGGCCCGTGGCCCCTCCTGCCAACTTAGGTTCCTTGAAATCACCTCTTGGTGGAAGCTGGACAATAGGTTTAAAGGTAATCTCAGAACCCTTTCCGAGCTTCTATATCAACCAAACAAGCTTAACGTTACGGGCAGTGTCTCCAAGCTATTTGTTATAACCTATGACATCATAGGTTAGACCCACTAAACCTTGTACCTTAGTTAAAACAGATCGCGTAGAGCCCACGAAGTAGATTCGATCTCCTCTCCATGTTGTAACTAGGTTCCATAAGATCCATTAGAAAAAGGGTAGATTCGTGGAAATAACACACGTTTTCTATCAAAGGAATCTCAACACGAGTTTTGCTGGCCCTTACATAGTGTTAGGGTCACACGTACGAGCGTCAGCGAGATCAAGTGAAAGAAGCTGTCATTCTCTAAGTCTAGGACGAAGTCCTAGAAACGCCTGACGGCGTTTATGGACGCTGTCCGAAGGACAGCGTCCTTGCGTCAAGGACGCCTAACATCTGCCCCCTTCGCAAGAAAAAGACAACGTCCTCGCTGTCAAAGTAATAAGGAGAAGCTAGTTACAAACATTATAATCCTCCCGTCTGTCATGATCCTCTCATTTGCTGTGATCCTCCCATTTGTCAGTCATAATCTCCTTCACCTTGGTTCCGACGTCGTATGCAAGCCTGTGGGTTGTCAAGACCATAGAGGGATTGATGCATCGTCGTCTGGATTTGGAGTCGTCACTGGCATGTACCATGGGTTCGTCTCGAGTATGGAACGTGACGCAGGTTTCAATACTCTCAGCTCCGACAAGACATAGCGGGAAGAACAGCTTCACTGGTCGACTCAGGCCTCACGACGATGCAGACGAGTGCGTGCAGAGGCGGATGAGACAGATCAGACAGATCAGACAACGTTTAAGGCCCGTCGGCCGAAACGTTTAAGGCCCGTCGGCCGGAACGTTTTAGGCCCGCCGGCCAGAACGTTTTAGGCCCGCCGGCCAGAACGTTTTAGGCCCGCCGGCCGATAGGGAAGCATCGCTTCCCCAGACGCCGCAAGTAGATCAGTGTTTTGCGGCTCGTCGCACCTGCCGATCAAAATCGTCGATCAACCAAACAAGCTTAACGTTACGGGCAGTGTCTCCAAGCTATTGCCATAGTTGCGAGCTGATATTGCGCACGATATTGATCAGCATAAATTAACAATATTGGAGCCATGTGTACAGGCAGCATGCAGTATAACTCCGTCCTAACGCAAGCATGGGTTCCAGGGTAGAGAAGATCAGCTACGTGCGACGAACCAATGTTTTCAATGCCAGTCCTCGTCCCTAGCGATCCGCATGGTAGCGACATTGGGTACTGGGGGTATTGGAAAATCCCAGATTGCTTTGGAATATGCTTATCAGGAATGGAACTCTGGAACATCAGTCGTTCTGTGGGTTTCCAGCAAGACTGAAGCTGAAGTCGCCAAGAGGGTCCGAGAAGCGGCTAAGAAATTGCAACTTGCGGTTATTCAGATACCAACACCTCAGACAAAATTGTCATGTCGTTCTTCAATGGTTAAAATCAACAAGAAAGCGATCCCCATTTAACTATTACACCTTTGAAAAGTACCTAATCCTAACGATACTAGAGGCGAAGTAACTAATTGTCTTTGACAGCGTCGAAGATAGGAAAATTTTAGCATACAATCAACTAAAATTCGAGCAAGGGGGGGTGTTGATACATATAGAAGCGAGCTACTTGCTAAAGCAATAGCTTACGCACCCGTAGGCTTAATCTAGGTACTTGAATGTATAAAAGCTTGCTTAAGGAAATAGAATTCGTGAAAAAGGCTATCGGAGAACTAGAGAAATGAATCCTGTAAAAGAGTGTAGTATATAGTCCCTTATTTCATTGACCAGCAATTTTTTTCCTTAGCGCCATTATGCAATCATCTTCTATGCCTCCCCCAATCACGCAGGAGAGCGAAAGCTTTTATAGTAGTTCTCATCTCTCGCCGAATAGGGCGTCTCCGGCGCACCCCGCTCTGTTAAAGCGCTACAACAGTTTAGAGATAATTTCAGTCCAACTGCTTATTTGTATCAGAACATGACTACTTAATCCCAGCACAATCTCGATTGTACATAGCAATCTGAAATTGTATTGCCAACGAATATACATTCGAATACGACCAGTATATACTTGTACGGACATTCAAAACTGAATTCATCTATCTCTTCTAGAGTTGTTTTATAACATCAATATATACTAGTATAGAGTCCACAACGTATCTCAAACATCAATTGTGCCAAAGGGTTCTAAAAGCGTAGTTTAGTTTATTTCATTCATAGAACGATATTTATCCTACAGTTCATGACAGATGTTCAGAAAGTAACTAAACAAAACCTCTCAAGCATGTTGAATGGGCTGAGAGTTTCTGACGAGGGCTATATGACCTGCAGTGGCCATGAATGGTGTGGTTTCCCCCTTATCTTTCTGGTCTGGTGCTATAAGATCACCCGGGAACCCCAAATCAAACGGTGTGACGGACTCAAGATACTCGATCTGCTTTTCGGTCAAGTTAATCTTGAGTGACTGGATATTGTCCTCGAGGTGCTTGACTTTACGTCCTCCGACAATCGGATAGACATATGGGTACTTGGTGAAGACGTATGCTAGTGCAATTGCCGTGACGGACTCGATTCCATGTTCCTCGGCGACCTTGGCGAGCGCCGCGCTGACCTTGAGTTCTTGCTCAGTTTGCTCGGCTCCGTGATGGTTTCGGAGGGTTTCACCCCTTTGCTTTCTCTCTTCGACCTCCTTCGTAGTTTGAAATTTGCCCTGGCCTAGGACGTCCCAAGGCGCTAGAGCCATACCAAAGTGTCGAGCCATAGGAATGATGTCTCGCTGAAAGTCTCGACGCATCACGTTCCAGCGACCTTGGTAGATGGAGAACGGAGTTTTGCTGTGCGCCCTGGCGTATGTGTTGGCGGCACTCACAATCCAGGCAGGAGTGTCGGAAATACCGAGATACAGGACTTTGCCTTGTTGAACTACATCGTGGAGGGAGTCCATGACTTCTTCGATTGAGGTGGTCCAGTCCCACCAATGAACATACAGAATGTCGACGTAATCAGTCTGCAACTTGACGAGGGATTGCCGCAAGGACACGTGTAAGTTTTTCTTGTGGTTACCACATGCGTTCACAAATTTGCCCTTGCCCAATTCGTGCGATTTATAGTCGGTGGTGAACTTGGTAGCTAGGACGATTTGATCCCGATTCTTGCGGGAAGCCATCCATTCACCAAGCCAACGTTCGGATTGTTCGTCCTGGTAGTTGTTTGCCGTGTCGATGAAATTGCCCCCCTTGTCGAAATACGCATCGAGGAGTTCGAACGATTGTTCTTTATCCATACTCCCCATAAACCCAGACCAGGCACTACCGATTGACATTGCACCGAGTGAGATAGGGGACACTCGGACACCCGCAGATGGGCAAAGGATGCGATACCGTCCGAGTTCCGTCGGCGGCTGTGGAGCGGGCACCAAAAAAGACATGATGGCGACTAGGCTAGCGAGAGGAGCGTGGAAATATGAGGGTTGTTAACAGAGAAGTTGCTTGGTGGTAAAGAGGTGAAGCAAGACAAAGACCGACTGAGGATCGCATTTAATTTATAGTTATTTTCCCCCAATGACGGGAGGCCGTTTGCCAATGGCCAAAACGAATCCCGTATAATAAATCATCGGTGTCCTAATGCCGTCACTAAGGATATGACGGACACCGCTTAACCACCCGACTTGAACCGCATAACCTCATCTCATTGGCTGTTGAACTATACGTACCCTCACAAAGCGAGGCACAACCCGGGAAGTTGGCGTTTCTGCGGACTTTGGGGATCTCTGAGACACCGCATCAGCGGCGCTGGCGGAATTATGGCATATGGCCTTACCGTGTAAACACTGCAGTATTGGTTGATATCATGATATTCCCAGGCGGACGGCATTAAGAGTGGGCTAGCCTACGCTACCCGCAGTCCCTAAGCTAATGCAGGTTGATGACAGGTGCATGCAAGCAGGGGGCCCCTGATGGTGGACCACTAGGACATTGTCCGCCAAAATGGGTTTGAGCTCCTCCAATATCGTATGTAGTATTGAGGCTATCACTCATATCCTGTATACATCTTAGATATAACACAAAGTGTACGAGTAAATCAATACGTCGACAAACTATATATGTACCTATTTGTTGTTGTAAGTAAAAGAGAATGAGCTAGGTATTCTTGGCACTATCTGCATAGCAAAAACAGCCCTCACCAAAAACCTTCTCTAGCCCGAGTGCTTGACAAAACACGTCTTACAAGAGGGAATAATCAACTATGACCCCAAGATTCGGTGGCCTTAACACCTAAGGTGACCCTTGGTGGCTCTTCGCTTTCATTGGTTAAGTGAAGAGTTAGTTTTGGCGGAGGGTGGCCTTTAACCTTCCCAGTCCCGGTGTTAGTGCACTTATAGTCTGCCAGGTGGGTATACTTATAATGCCGAGGCTATCTCCGTCTTGGCGCAACCATTCTTAAGCCAAAAAAGACGCCAGTACAACTTCAAATAGTGACGACCTAGATAGCTGCACATGTCATCCAGCTGCATAGCTAGCTTTGCTACCCAGCTCGAACCTTGAGTCCGTCGTAACGGCATACATACCACGCTCACATTGGCCCGCTTCATCACACCATAGTCATGTCTCAGCCTTCGAATTACCCCCTACGTCTCCATCCGACGCCTCTGATATTGTCTCGAGAGGATAATTGGCAGGGTATAAGCAATACCAGTGAAAGGAGGAGAATCCAGAACCGGATCAACCAAAGAACCCGTAGTAAGTGCACAGTCCCCGATACAATACCTACCCCTAACCCAGGCAGGATCCCGTCGCCGGAACGAGGCCAAGGTCTCCACGGATGGCTCCAGACGCTCGACCAATGCGAATGTCGTCCAGACAGATTTATGTCTAGCGTCGAGGTCTCCCCTGGCCACTTCAATACGACAGGTAGATTATGAGAAAATCATCGCTGCAATAAATATCCGTGATCCTGAGTGTTGGGAAAACCACTCACTCGTCCGGGCTTTCGAGGCCTTCGTCTACGACAAATGGCTAGTACGCGCGCCAATGCCTGCCTTATTACCTAGCCTAGTCAGATTCAATTTTGCGCGCGCCATCATGGCAAATGCCAAAATCCTTGGCCTTACATACAACGAGCTCGATGATGAGGCTATCTCGTCTTTCAATTTGGAAGGACCGTGGCCTCCAGGTAGAACCTTAGAGATCGGTACATTGCCCACCGAGCTGCAACCAACCGATCTGCAACGTCGCACGCTGCATCACCCCTGGCTCGACCTTATTCCCATACCGAATATGCGGGACAATCTGCTCCGCCGTGGCGTCGAATGTTTCGACGAGGACGAGCTCTGCTGTGCGATGGTGGGCCACAGTGCCGGTTTCATCGTGTGGGGTGATGCCTGGGACTCTTGTGGCTGGGAGGTGACGGAAGGCTTTGCTCAATCTCCATGGGGATGGACTATCGCTGGATGCTGGGAACTTTATCAATCTACTAACAAATGGCGGGCCCAAAGGGGCGAACCGCCTCTCTTCCCTTCTACCACAATATACAATTCCGATAATACTTACCACAGCGAGCACCCGTAATTTCCCAAATATGTAAAACTCGAGGCATATAGATAAGATCAATGTTTGAACCCCCACTAAACAAACCCAATCATGTATATAACTACTGTCTCCTAATAAATATGTGAGGACGAAAGAAGTTGTTACCTGGATATGGCGATTCTCAAACACTGTCATCATCACAAATAATGCTCCGAGAAGATACTATTTCGATATATTGTATTATAAGATAATGCGATCGTCAAAACGCGTGCCGTCGGAATCGACAGCGAACAAAGAACCCCGCTCAAAATCACTGCCAGAGCCTTTCTTTAAAGGGGATGACGGGTTTAACAGAATAGATTCCAAACCCAGGAAGTCATCAGCGACATGGATATGCCTGCATCTTACATATAATGTATGTATGGGGAGCTAAAAAGCGACGTTACGCATTGTAGATGATGTAAGCCTTCACCACCCACATCCTTTAACTCTCCGGGAGCTAGCCAATTACTGTTGAGCATTCATGTTATCAGCTCTTGGACCCAATATGAGCTAACCATCGGTGTAGGTCCCCCATGATTTGCTCTCCTCGGCCTTTTTCCATAATGCATTCCTGCCAGCTCCCAGCGACACAGAGCTGTTCGTTTGCAATGATTATAGGAGAGATCATGATGGCTGCAGAGGTAGTTTCGGCGCTGAGGGAAAATTGGGCTCCTCTGTTCGTCCATCCATCACCGTGTGAACTGGTCTCCATATTAGGAGTACCGTTAAAATCCCAAGGTTGGTGACTGGCCAAGAGTATTGCTTCCGCCGGTCCGGAACGAACTTCATAGGACCAACAGCGCCATTCTTAAGACCCAGCTTTAGCTTTTGTTCTATTTCTCCCCTCACCGTTGAAGAAATAGTCCACATTAAACTCAAAAGCTCAGCGGATAGACTCTCATCGGAAGGTAAAGACTAGACATGAGATCGGATTTGTTTAGTCATTGAGGGGTTAAACCTGTGGCTCATAAGCGTTGATAGTGCGCTCCGGAACAAGCCAGCGGTACTTTGGATGGCCGAGATGTAGAAATGGTCGAAGATTAACAGGTGTTGCGCCTTCGAAAGGTATATCATACTTCTCTTTTATCCGTAAAGATAGCGAAAGAAGAGCTAGCCTGTGAAGGAGACCTGTCATGGTGGTGTTGTGCTCGCGACAAGCGGTTGGTATGTTGGAACTTGTGTTCGAGTGAGGAGTAAATGAGCAAATCCGCGTTTTGCGGGGGGGCGTGCAAATTGGTGCCCAGACCGCTTGTTCCGGCTTGTTTCGTAGCATCGATGGTTTTTCCTCATCCCAAGCTACCTTCATAAGGTAGCCAACGGACATAGGTAGCGTAATAAATTGCTCCGTTGCAGGAATGAATCTGGGCAACGGGCTAACCTAGGAAGTTTGAACGCACCACAATTCCAACTGCGTGCAAATTGAGAGCTTTTCCTGTGTTTAGTATCTCAACTAGATCAATATGGAACAACTTGCCGCCGATACCATCTATATGCGAGTGATCCCAAGTGAAGATGACATTTAGGATGTTCGGTTCTCGACAGTTCAGCACAGGGACGACTCTCCAACCCGGCCTCTTTTCAAGTTCATGAAACTTGGTGTCTAGCTAAGACTCAATAATCTCTTGTATTCCTCGGTGAAGGCTCGCAGGCTGATCTATAGATCGCCACTCGATGTGGTGCCGCATATCATGAGTGTCAAGTTGAACCCAACTTGATTTCTTGGTATTTGTTCCAAGAATTCCAACCTACAGTGCTAGATGCCTCATAACCGTACGGAGAATAGCATCATTGACAGTACTCTTGAGTCTGGTATGGTCTTGAGCCCCTACAAGGCCAGGAGGCACCTCATAGCGACAGCACACGGATGTCCCACGATATTGATCAAGCATATACGTAGCGAGTTTGTACGCCTCACTAGTTAGGGTCAGTTTGTATTCCTCTCCTATATAGAGTCACTCACTTGTTACCAAGCTACCTGATTACCCCAGGCTCTTGCTGATGTATAGATGTAATCGACATGCTCTGTTCCTGATGGGCTATGGATATTACTAGGAACCAGGCCCGGTATACCGAAGAATATGTTATTCCAGAAACATGGACCACCAATAATTAATTGATACTGGAATGCGAAATTTTTCCTTTGGTAACATGGATTGCTAGGTAGTCCAAACGTTTGGAAGTACCCAGATTACCTAAGGTAGGCTGAGCCTATGAACATGGTATCGGATGGGGTTTGGAATTTTAAATTTACATTATTCCTCATGAAACAATACATATAGCTTAGTCCGGAGAACTACACTTATAATTAATCGGTATGGTTGAACAAAACTTGATGCCCCAAGAGGCGATGTGATGTACTAAGATAGGTGTGGGGTTTGTGAGGGCAGTAATCTTAAAACTTACAATGTAGCAATGTGTTGTAGCCTGCCGCGAGACTCTTAATAGCCTATTGCTTTCAGCGTTCCATCCTTCATATGCGGCCAAATGGGGCGAGTGAGGCCATGAATGAGTCATTGAACTTAGCACACACATTCGGTTTTTGATCTGGTTGACTATTATTACTGTCTCCTGGCCTCAATAAAAGCCAGTCAGCACCTTTTCTGGCCCTTCCATCTCTTTTATCTAGGTTTATGATACATGAGAGCGTGGCCGACCTCGACCTCGTCTTTTGAGTTGAGAGTTGGGTTGAGAGTTGCTCAGGACAGGTCTGGATCCCACGCGTTGCCAATACTCCTCCACAAGTTCGTCACAGCCTACCAAGTCGCTTTCCATCGTCCATTGATTGTATTCATGTTCCCAACCTGCCCACTTGATCAGGTAGTCGAACACATTCTTTCGACGATTTAGGCGATGATTAAGGATCATTTCGACCTCATACAAACCACTTTCCCATAATTTAACGCCCTTCTTGGACGGTGGAGGAGCGCGTACACGACGCGTGGGGTTGTCTTTGGCTCTAGCTTTAGCTTTATCTATAGCTTTGGCCTTGGCCTTGGCTCCGGATTTGCGGGCCTGGCTCCGGAGACGATACCTGCCGGCCTTCCTCTCGGGCATTACTATAGGCCCGGGTCGAGGTGCCGGTTGCATCACCGGCTGAGGTGTCATTGGTGCCGTGTATGTCTGAGTCGCCATGTTGGTGTATTGAGGATAGGGAAATTGCTCCGATTGGGAGCTGAATATCGAGGTATACCCAGAGCTGAATCCCGGTTGTGGTTCGGGCCATGTTGGCAGCATGGGCACCCCGGGAGCCCCGAAGGCCGGAAATTCTGAGTAAGTAGGATATTCCTCAAAATCGGAATAGACAGAAAGCCGCTGCGCCACAGCGTCGTCAATATCACTGAACATGTGCTCGGAGAAAGAAAACCCTGAGGACTCGGTCAAGTGACTTGTATCATGCAGGAGCTGGGGGTCAATGCATTCAATTAGATCCATCTTGTTGGAGCGGGCTGAGTGTTTCTTAACGGGCGTGATGTTCAGGTGGAGGCTGATGATGTTCACAGCTTTATATTTGTTGGCCTATCTGTGTGTGCTGCAGTATGCAATATCGCTTTCAAGAGGCCGAGTTTCTTGGGATTTATATTTCATTTGCTGATCATTGAAAGAAATCCTCTGTCTCAAGTACGGAAAGAAATATAGTTGGCGGATCTATGAATTGGCAATAATATTTTTGTGTTCCCTTGAATGTGGGCTTTCAAAAGTATAACATAGGCTTTGTTCGGCCTTTCACTCAATAGTCTCTGGGAGAAGACAATCTCCTTTGTGTATTTCTTTGTTCAATTATTAGAATTGAGTCCAGTACTCAGTCAGATGCGTAGCCATCCATGACCTTGACGAGCTCATCCCCAGCGTTAACCCAGCCCTTGATGCTACCGGTAAGAATCTCGCTTTTCATGTTTCTATCCCCTTGTTCCTAAATATGACTATTGAACTAAGAGGCAGCGCGAGTGCCACGGCCCTTCGACGAGCCTAAGGTACGGAATATCTTATCTTTAGTGAGGTCCCGGTTTGCGTTGCTGAACATTACTAACCACACGAAGCCAAATGACAAATTTTTGGGTCTTTTCAGAATAAAACGATCTATTCAGTGCCTGAACATTTGAAGAGTCGATGCAGGGTGTAAATAGTGTCACAATAGAGCTTGGAATAATATGCATTTAAGAGTAATAATCTTTTAATGCAGTCAAGGGGGCTATGTAGATCTCTGGACCCCCTTTCGAACGCGGGCGAATCGCAGTCTTTACGTGCGAATAGCCTCGCCCAAAGTCAGCGACTAAATCGCCGACTTCTTAAAATATCAGATCATATCTTCAGAACTGATCTGATTTCACCCGAACCTCGTATCGGTAGTTTGCCGCCTTGCATAGACTATTTACAGAATATCGGTGTCCCAAACCCTCGGGTACAGAATACGTACCCATACGTGTGACAAATAGTCAAGCGAGGCGCATATTATTTAGATTCACATTTAAATTACCTTAAGTATGTGGTAATCGCTACAATAATGCTTATAATTAATGATTGCATCTAATTCAGGGCCTGAATTCAGATGCTAGCACCTCTAGTACTACATATGCAGAGGCTTCGAGGTTCTATATCAGCACTTTAACATCTGTATGCAATACAAAAATATTGAGTTATAAGATATGTATAACTACCCTTACAAATGCTCTGTTTTAGCGCGTTCCTTCCCCGCTCTACTCGGTCGTCTACAGCGAACATGCGGGTTTTAGTTGCGATGACGAAGCATATTGGTCTCTCCAGGCCTCATTTTGGAAATGGCACCCAACTATAAGATCGCGTTAATCCAGCTCTATCCTCAGGTAAGCGTTTATGAACCATCTCGGCTTTGAAGAATTGCACACGTTAGAGCGTTAAGTGCTTCCAAACCCCGGTGTGTAATCAATTGGAACTGGACGACTAAGAGCCCCGTTGGCCGGTTTATTCATCGCCTAAAGCTGTGAACAGCACGGTTAAAATTACTATGGTTGCTTACAATTAATATAGCCGTTACTGCCAGCTCAAAACTTCGCAAAAGCCGCATCCCTCATACGAGATGCAGCTGCTGAAGGGTGCCACCTAGCCGTATTGCCAGAGTACCACCTTACCTCATGGGTCCCCGACGAACCGGGGTTTAAAGATTCATGTGCGGATTCCTTCACATACTTGCGAAAATACCAAGACCTAGCAAGAGAGCTCAATATTTGCATCGTTCCTGGAACAATTATCGAATCGGAAGGCGATTCCCTGCAAAATATCGCCTGCTTCATCTCGTCGAACGGGAAAATTGCTGGACGATACCAAAAGAAGAACTTGTGGCACCCAGAGCGTCCTCACCTCGTTTCATCGGCTCATGAACCCCATACAGCTTTTGATACGCCCCTCGGGCGTGTTGGCCTACTCATCTGCTGGGACCTAGCCTTCCCCGAGGCATTCCGGGAGCTCATTGCGGATGGCGCGCAGATTATCTGCGTGCCGACATTTTGGAGTATGCGCGATGTATCTGATGAAGGTTATGCCTTGAACCCAGATGGCGAGGCCTTATTTCTGAATAGTACAGTTGTGGCCCGTGCGTTCGAGAATACGTGTGCCGTTGTATTCGTCAATGCCGGCGGCCCCCCCGAAAAAGGGGAGGAAACAAGCTTTGCGGGCTTGAGTCAAGTCACTGTGCCGCATCTAGGGGCAATGGGGCGATTGGGCCGTGCCGAGGGTATGTCCATTGTCGATCTGGATATGAATATTCTGAGAGTTGCAGAAGAAAACTACAAGGTTCGGCGGGATAGTAAGTGCTCCACGAAAATAGTTTATTCCATACGTCTCTCCAGATGAATTTCTCCAAGTTCGACTACTGGCTATAATATTTATCTACCACTTCAGCGTCATTTCTCCCAGGAAAATTGCTGACATGGCCTTTCATAGTGCAGAATGAAGGATGGCACTACGCCTATACACGGATCCGGGACCAGGGCAAACTGTAAATACGCGAAACACCCTCTTATCAGTTCGCTTTTGTGTGACAGAAAAGAAAATGCACTCTTCTTATTCCAACAAATCAGGCGTCAGCGCTGCATAAAAGTAACTGAACATATTTGAGACAAGGTATAATTCCTTGGATGAGTAAATGGCCTAGTGTAAACTTGTAGCATAAATTATAGTTCTTAGCAAGCTACGTAAGTATTATAATCCATTATTTCTTTAATTGCTCTAGTGGTACATTTAACAATGGATTATTTTGCACACCTTCGAGGCCTCTAGCCACGAGTTCTTCAACAACGAGTTAATTGGTGTCTGCTGTTACCATCTCCCTGCCTCGGAACTGCATGAAGCTAACTGTATATAAACATTTGATTTCAATCGCGTATAATCAAGAGGTAACGCAACCGAGCTCATAGTAAATGTATAGACCAGAAGGCACCCATGCATCGGCATCGGTGGCACATGACCAATTATGCATGCTCCGAGGTCGTTGCCGACTTGATTCGACGAAGCTGAAAATGTTGGCGTTCGAGGATGGCTGAGTATCATTGCCTATTACATCCTAATTAGGGAACTGAGGAGAGGAAGGTGTTGAAATAAGGGAGTGAGTTACAGTCCTATCTCCTATATATAAGTATCGATAGGTCCCCCAGCCAGCGGTCAACACAAGCAAAGCAAAACAAAAAAAACGGCTTTTTTTTTTTTGACTGACTTGAGACCGAAAATCAGCTTGCTTGACTGTTTTAACAGGTCGGCTTACTTGACTTGAGCTAATTAATTAACAAGTAAGCCAAGTAAATTAGGTCATATAAAATAGGGGTCCTGTAGGGGTATAAAATTAAAGGGGAGGCGAGCGGAGCGAGCGAACGCTCGGCGAGGTATGTGGGTCTGTGGCGGTGTGGCGTATATGGCGAAGGCTATCGATAAAGGCGACTATCCCGTATTACAGATCTGTATTTCTTATTAAATATACCCTGTAAAAACAGGACGAAAATAAACAGAATTACTTGAATTATTTGATTATTAATTAATTAACAAGTATTTGCAAGCAATAGAAATCTTTGCTTTGCTATAGCAAGTAAATTAAAATCGTTGCTTTGCTTTGATTGGTCAAGTTATTTGGAAGTCAAGCAAAGGAATACTTGACTTGTGTGGACCGCTGCCCCCAGCCCCTTGGGCCACTTTCTCTTCCTCTCTTTATCCTAAATACAACCACTCATCTGTTACTGGTATACCCCCTTGTTAAAGGTGCCATGTCTTTGTATTGTGGGCGAACAAGGGCAGCTAACAAGGGTAGTTTGAGCTAGGCGTAATTAGGTCGATAAAACGCTACATACAAACAATAAGCTGCACAAACTTTATTATTTTAAAAAAAAATAAAAAAAAAATAACAAAGTATAAAAATTATTAAAAAATTAAAAATAAATAGTTTAAAGCTTAAAAATTAATAAAATATTTTTTTTTATATTTTTTAAAAAATTATTTGCTATTATTATTTAATATTAAAATAGTACGATTTAAAGAGGTAATCGTTTAGATGTACCATTCGTATGTACCGCGCGACGAGATACTTTTACGCGTGGGGCGTTCGGCGGCCCCACCAACTAGCCCGCCAAGAATACCTCACCAATGTCCCTTTTACCGGGCACAAACTTTGTACACCTATATGTGTCTCCACTACATTTGACAAAAGGAATAGCGGGCAGCGGAAGGAATTACGCGAAAGGCCCCGTAGTAATAAAAAATCAAGTCGCTTCCCCTCAATCTACCTATAAATCGACATCATCATCTCGACAGTGTAGGGCCTTGGGCTTGTAACCCCGATTACAAACTAACTTGATCAAATAATGAAACTGCCCGTTCTCGCCTCTCCGACTTTAATTTTGCTGCCTGTATCACCAGTCACTGATGCTGGGGCTGCTCGACCTGATCGCGTTGAGCGAGACATACTTACCTTGAATGTTTCTGTAACGGCTACCCCGAGATCAGGGGGCGAGCGTTTTGGTCCTATCATTGTCGTTAATACCACCTACTCAGTCCTGTATGATACTCATTCTAGTGCGCTGTATGTATAACCCTCCTCACTCTCCTTTACAAGTGAGCTTTAACTTATACTGTCACAATGCATAGAGACGAAAAGACTCCTGTATACGTATCTAGGTTAGCCTCACGTAGCCTTGAGACCCCTCGTGCAACAACAAGAGTCTATTGCCTACCCTATACTGGATCCTGGTTCGTGACATATACTAACCCTGGATACCACAACACAGCTCATGAGCATGGCCCACCAGCTTTCAATCCGCCCAGTTCCTCTGCAGGTCTTTGGTATCTGAAGGTAACCAGCTTTAATATCCCAGGCAATAATAGCCCTAGGAACTGTGATCCCAATACGGGTGCCAATGATATTTTCGTTCTATCGCCCATCCCTTACGGGTTCTGAAATCAGGTTAGAGGTGCGACTACAACGGATGGGGAAAGATGGATGCTCCCCTGCCCCAATAGCGGGACGGCGCCGAACTTGTGAGTTACCATTGGAGGGACCAAGTATTATATGATAGCCGCTTCACATACTTATTTCCTCAACACGCCGAAGAATAACGTCTGCAATTCGCAGCTACGGAGCGGGGAGTCTGACTGAATTCTCGTCGAACCCCTTTTCTACCATAATTGCGTAGCCTACGATTACGAAAGCAAGTCCGTCGGCTTGACAGGGAGGAAGTCATTTTGCTAGCGCTTATTATAGTTGGAATGCGCTGTGAGTCTTTATAGTAGTATTCTTATCGTGGGATTGGTATGATGAGGTTGACACAGGACAGAGGCAATCTTAGCCCAACATTCTCTTTTATAGCACTTTAAGTGAGGTAGCTTCGAATGACATGAAGGCGAATTTTGATACTTTTTTAATTAAGATAAGATGATATAGGAAAATTATTACCTTACCCACACCGATTGCAATAAGCCTTTATATCGTAGTGTTACATATCTACATTGTTTGCCAGTGTCTACTTAGACGACACTAGTTATTGCCGAAACCAGGTTACATATTTACATTCAATCTACTCGAATAAATAGTTAAGGGTCCATAACGGTCTTATCAATTGTCTTGTCCGGGTTTTCTCTTCAATATATCTAAGCTTTACTTCACGGAATAGGATTGCCTGGGAGGTATAGTCAACATATTGTGTAATTGTCAACCAGTCACATATCGGCTAGTGCGATAGCTGATAATTAAGTATAAGTTGTAATATAGTCACAGCGCTTCCTCATAACTAAGGTTCTATGCCAAAAGATTATATATTCTCTACAATCTTACCGAATAGCTACATATAATACTTACTAGAGTTGGGTCTGGGGAGGTTCCAAAGAGCCCTCGAGATTCGTTCCATTGCGACATGTTTCCCCAATATTACGAGAATACTCTTCTAAACACCCTTTGCAGGTAGTTGTAAGCGGCTTTGAAAGAGGCATAATTAGAAGACAATAAATTAAAGTGAATACGCCAAGTTTCAATTATCACGTACGTTTATCCTCTTCAATACCTAAGGAGCCTTGGCTGTTCCACAGGTACTTAGATATCTATGCCTATGTCTCGTATAGGTTATAGCGCCTGGGACGAAACATACCCATTTTAATAGATCTTCTTTTGATACCACGCACGGAGTGATAGAACCAGGACATTATGCCCCATGCCTGGTTCGCCGCACCCCGACCGAGAACAGTGTGATTTTCGAGATCTTGGATGAGGACATAATTCCAATATCTACACCCTTCCCATCCAGGGGCAAACTGGTATCTCTGACGATCGTGTGCCTGGGCTATGCCAACAAGGTCTGCCAAGCACACCGTAGAATTGAGGTTAAAGGTAAGTTTTTGGATGTTGTTTGAAGTGCAGGCGTGGGTCTTGGACGTCAGTCGAATTTTACCACGCAATCCGTCGCTGCCATTTCCGGGTGTCACCTCAAGTTTGACCGATGTATGATCTCCAAACTCGAGAAAGAAACACCAGTGATTCGTTTGATGGAGCGGCTCATCGCCATCCTCCATGCTCGAGCTTGGGTATGCAACTAGATGTATAGCGATGATCAGCCTTGATAGATCCGAACTCTTCAGACTGTCCGCGTCCCAATTATGATCCATATTGTCAAGATACTCAATGTGGATTACAAGAGAACCAGAGGGCCAAACTATCAAGAAATGGATTTTGTTGAAGGGCCAAATAAGGGGAAGGCTATCTCTCCAAGTGCAAGGCCCAGCTTCAGCGATTTGAATAGGCTTAAATTAAGCATTCAAGACAAAATATGTGATAATGTTTGGTATGTAGTACTTTTTGCCTTTGGCGAGTGAGCATGTCTGAAAGAATAGGCTTATACTGCAATTGCAAGTCCCTACGCCTACCGTCTTATACTATACGACGACGCGTCACGATTGATACAGCAGAACAGTGGTAGAACCTCAGTCTGGTCGGTCCGAATCTTGTGCCTCGATACTACCCCAACGGACTATCAGGAGCCTAAACATAGGTGTAATAGGACGGATACTCCTCGTCGTGCAAAGAGTTCACCCAACCAACCAGGGGGTCTTTGCTATATACCCAACACTCTCTTGTTCCAGAAGGTGTGGCACGGAATAACGTAGCAGCACATATAGCCAACGGTTTGGGTTGTTGTGGTAGTGATCACTCATTTGAGGCTTAGGCAATCTGGCGCTGGTGGGCTTATTGGAAGCAGTGTGGCGAAGTAGAAACTTATTAGCATACAGGACTAATTACTGGCCGCTCCCAACGATGTGTGTTACGATTATCGGTGCGTGTGTATCCTGAATACGTGTTCTTAAGCAAGAAGCTATCTCCGCCAATTATATGTACGGTAATGTGACGAAACTCGTACGATAACATAGGTATTCCGCGTCGGGCTTCCTTACACCACCTCAAAATTTTCAAGAGCCCCCCTAAATGTTCATTGTCTCTTTGCGAGCCGAAAATCTGAGGACTCCCGCTGAAGACTTAAGTACGGTAGCCCGAGTAGAAACGTGATTATGGCTATCTACAATAGTGAACCTGATATAGTCGGCACTTACTCAGACGCACAGTTATCCAAGCACATCGATGGGCTTCACCAAAAGCAGCATCTAGGTCAAGGTCGAAGCACGCGACTGACTGACGTATCCACGGCGTACGTGAGCAAAAGATACTTCAGCTATGAAGAACTACGAGATACATTACTCGCCATTGAATTGGCTCAGGACATAAACGTCCGAACGCCACGTGTCCGACGAATAGTGCCAGTAAAAGACTTCTACGAATGCATCTTTGATCGAATCCTAGGGGTAGATCTCATGTATGCCTGGGTTGATCTCGGCTGGATCAGGACTATCCACCTTGGCTTTCAGCTGAGGAACAGTGAGCAATTTCCTTCTTGTTTTGGCAATTTTCATAGCACATGATTTCCCTTTTGGTAGCGACTAGAAATTTCTACAAGCCTCACAAAGTACGCTCCAAATATAACTAACTAACCCCGAGTGCCGCATTGCAGTGGTACAACGTATGCGCAGCCAGACCAATCCGACGGCTGGGTCCTTAGGAACAGGAATAGCCCGTACATTCTGGCTTGGAGGAGACGCATACAGAGTCCCACCGCGAGCATCGTCACAGACCATCATGTCTTTGGTAAACTTTTGGCGCAATGTGGGCTCGTTCACCAGAGAAGCAAAGAAGACAAAAGAGCAGCACGAATCTGCCCGTGTAGGACCCCTTAGTCTGTCTCAATCATTAGTTTTCACACACCACAACCTTACGCCACGGAATCTAATGGTAGACTTAGCGGGAGACTTATGGATGGTGGATTGGGACTGTGCTGGATGGTATCCGCCTTTTTTCGAATATGCTGGCATGTACAACTTCCGACGTCCAAACAGCTGGGGTTGGATGGGGATGCTTCGTTGGAAATGTTTCACATGGATCGCAACTGGCTTTTACCCGAGAGAGAAAGACGTCCTGACTCATGGTCGAAGAAAAGCAATCCGTTTCCCACGGGCGCGAAAGTTCAACATTAAAGCTGGAGTGACCCCTTCTACGAGGCTTGTTGGGGATTGATTCGAGAAAGGATGATGGCGGGTATCGGTAGAAGCTTGAAACACTGCTTTCGCAACCCCAGTTGGGTTTCATTGTTAACGAGGCGAGCGATAAAAGCGCCAAGGGCAATACGGGCCTGGCTATTATCGCGTCTAAAGCTTTCGCAAATCAAACGACGAGACAAGCTAGAAGAAGCCGGCCGATAGGTGCAAGCTTGGAGTTGACCACGCAGACATGCGGCCGCGCCCTTTAGCGAGATTCTTCCAGAGTAGATAATCATATTAGAGACATTGATGTTATCGTTAAAAGTGAACGACTCCACGTAACTGACTGAACTGATAAATGTAGGAGGACTCAATGTATGTTCACAAGCCAACGTGGACTGCTTCCAATAGAGGGCTAACGGTCCCTGCCATGTTCCAGTTGGGTTGAGGAAGTTGGAAGGGGCACTTACAGTTCACTAAAGAGATAATAACCAAGCTCAGCATCCACGATCTGAGGTAGAAGCGGAAGGTGAGCCCCTGTCTCCAGTGGTGTCTCGTGGGACCATAACCAAGACGCGACGTGAACGCGCGTCTAAGAATTCCGGGCCTCATCAGCTATTTCCTATTCTTCCAACAGGTAGGATTCGCCAAAGTCAACAGATTGTATATATCACATCATCATGGCAGCACTAACGACACTATTTACTTATTCTTCTTGGTGTTCCAATCGATTCGCCGTTTTCATTAATGGCCATGCACCCGCAACTAGTATCATTCCGCCTAGCAGTGGATGGATATAGGGTTGGACTATGGGTACCTATGGGTACTTACGAAAAGCCTATAGGTTTTGCTAAGGACCTAAAACCTATAAATAAAGCCCATGGGCTGCTAAGGATACTAAAAGCCTATAGGTACTTATAGCTTAATAAAATAGATATAAATATATAGTATAAGCGAGAAAATATATTAACGAACTTTTATTATTTTAATAAATTAATAAAATATATTAATTAATATTTTAATTTTTAAATAAATTAAAAATAAAAATAATATTTTAATTTATATTT